>JARQWZ010006383.1:0-54641 GCA_033150135.1 Gobio occitaniae
ATAAACAATAACAATGTTAATTTATTAAATATGCACGTGTGTGTGTGTGTGTGTGTGTGTGTGTGTGTGTGTGTGTGTGTGATATGCAGGTTTAGGGGTAAGAGTGTGTGTGTGTGTGTGTGTGAGAGAGAGAGTGTATGTAAGGGGAGAGAATAAACAGTTTGTACAGTATAAAAATTACTATGTCTACAGAAAAGTCCCTATAAAGCATTAAAACCAACCGTGCGTGCGTGCATGCGTGCGTGTGTGTGCGTGTGTGTGTGTGTGTGTGTGTGTAGATGTTACAAACGTAAAGCCTTCAGAGATAAATATGAGCCCCAGTATGCTGAAAACTCTAGAGGGTCGAATGTGGAAAACATCTGGGAGGTGTACAGTACAGACACACACAATGGCTTTGAGGAAACTGCAATATGTTGAACATTGCTGGAGCAACAGCGCACCGCTGTGCAATCTTAATATTCATATCCAACTGGGATCCATTAGCATTTGGGGAGAATGTGTAATTAAAACAGTCGAGCACACGGCAACATATCAACACAAAACCCACACATGAGATATGACTTCATGGCTTTATGAGGGATCCCAACACACACACACACACACACACACACACTGATCTAATGCATACAAATTAAGTTCTTAACACAAGTTAAATCAGAAAAACTCTCTGTGTCAACTATGATGTAGAGCAGGCCACTGAACTCAAGCTGACCATCCAGACACACACACACACACACTCCATTCCACTCCATCACACTCAATTAAGCCATTAGAGCAGCATCCAGAGCCGGCCCAAGGCATAAGCGAACTAAGCGGCTGCTGAGGGCCCCTTTGGCCACCAGGGGGCCCCCAAGAGCACAAGAAATTACCACCCGGCAATGTTATTTTATGATGATTGAAATCGCTAAATGGCCTTAAACAATTACTAAATAAACTGCACAATGCTAAGTTTTCTAATATATGCACGGATTGATTCTGACAGCGCTGCACGAGCTCGCAGCGCCCTCGGCTGGACACTATTCGCTTGTTAGGGGTTCAAAGTCCAAAGTGCGGAAAAATCGGCGCTACAACGTACTTGTCAGCTGTTGCCCGGTAACCTTTTTATGAATGGATGGATTTGAGAATGCGCTATGGTTTAGTGCGAATATCTTGTCTGGCGTGCTGCATGTTTTGGACGGAGTAGGCTACACTAGCATTGCTTCCATTTTCTCAGTAGGCCTAAATGTTTTTCTGCAAGTGCTAGGTACATTGTCCCCTTGGAATTATAAGTTGTGTAGCCTACATTTTGGAAGTTTTAATTTAGAAAATAAAAAGGTTCTTTCTACAAAGTCGAATGGAATGCAAAAAAAAAAAAACTGTTTAATGTTTGAAAGAAATCAACATTTCTTGTTTTTAAAAGAAGTCTCTTCTGCTCAGCAAGGCTGCATTTATTTGATTAAAAATACAGTAAAAACAGAAATATTGTGAAATAATATTATAATGTAAACAGCTGTTTTATGTGAATATATAGTAAAGTATAATTTATTCCTGTGATCAAAGCTGAATTTATCATCATTACTCCAGTCTGCAGTGTCACATGATCCTTCACAAATCATTCTAATGACGATTTGATGCTCAACAAACATTTATGATTATCAGTGTTGAAAAAAGTTGTGTACAATGTTTTTAGGATTTTTTTGAAAGCTTTCTATTTCAGAGAAATGCTGTTCTTTTGAACCTTCTATTCATCAAAGAATCCTGGGGGGAAATGAGCATATTCAGCATAAGATACTACTTAAAAAAAGTACATATCCCAGTCTGAACTGTAGTACTGAGACTTTGAATATTAACACCTGACCTCTTGTGGGTTTTGCTACTGTTACAATTAAAAACCGTATAGGGAAAAAACATGCCAGGCAGACATGATGTAAGCAATACAGCTAAATATTAACATTGATACTAGGTGTGCGAATTATCAAGAATTGACAATAGTCAATCGTATTGATGGCACGAGGGGCCCCCAAATAAAATTATGCTTAGGGCCCCATAAGGGCTTGGGCCGGCCCTGGCAGCATCCAATTAACTCTGGCCGACAGGACGCTCCACTAATGACCAGAACCAACTGCCTTTAACACCAACATCAACAAAACCCTTTGGAAACAGAAGACCAGATGTTTGAACTTAAAGCAGTCACTGAGATATGTTCTAGATCATATTCGTGAGATTCACCTCAAACAACATCCCTTGACTGAAGTGGAATGTGACCTATTGCCCTACCATACATGCATTCATAAACACACCTCAAGCAAACATTATATTTGATTTAATGCCCATTATCACGTGTAGGTACTGGGTACAAGCATGCACACTCAAATGGCTGCTTCTGGTTTTGCTATAACTAGGTCACTTTATTAATGTTTGTGGTTTGGCCCTGCTAAAGAGCCATTTGTCTTGAGAGTAGCCCTACTAATGTGTTAATGAGAGATACGCTTCTGTGCGTGCGCCCATAAAACTGCTGCGAGAGGCCATCCTTCATGAAAGGAAAACAGAAAGTCGGACTGTTTCTGCGGTATATAGTATGTATCCTGAGCTCAGTGTGTGGTTTTCTTTTTGAATGGAACACACAGATGATCTACACTGACTCTAATGGTGCGTTCACACGAATCCGTTACATGACGGGATTCGTGCGAATGACACCGGCACATATTGAGCGAATTGACGCATGATTCGCGCAAATGAGGCGGCGGGAATGACGCGATTCGAGGGAATGACGCGATTCACGGAAATGATACTACAAAAATTTAACGAATTGATGCATGATTAGCGCGAATGAGGTGGCGGGAATGACGTGATTCGTGTGAATGACGTGATTCGCGGGAATGACGCGATTTGTGCGAATGACACGCGGTGAATAGAGCGAATTGACGCATGATTTGCGCAAATGAGGCGGCGGGAATGACAAGATTCACACGAATGAGGCGGTGGGAATGAAACGGTTTTGTGCGAATGACACGGCGGGAATGACGCGATTCGCGGGAATGAGGCAGCAG
The DNA here is from genome assembly GCA_033150135.1 of Gobio occitaniae. Classification (NCBI taxonomy): domain Eukaryota; kingdom Metazoa; phylum Chordata; class Actinopteri; order Cypriniformes; family Gobionidae; genus Gobio; species Gobio occitaniae. The sequence continues at coordinate 3,030 of JARQWZ010006383.1, forward strand.
GAATGACACGATTCGCTGAAATGAGGCGGCGGGAATGACGCGTTTCGTGCAAATGACACTGCGCGAATTGAGCGAATTGACGCATGATTCACCTAAATGAGGCGGCGGGAATGACACGATTCACGCGAATGAGGCGGCGGCAATGACGCGATTTGTGCGAATGACACCCTGCGAATTGAGCGAATTGACGCATGATTTGCGCAAATGAGGCGGTGGTAATGACACGATTTACGCGAATGAGGCGGTGGGAGTGACACGGTTTGTGCGAATGACACATCACGAATTGAGCGAATTGACGCATGATTCTCGCAAATGAGGCGGCGGGAATGACACGTTTCAAACGAATGAGGCGGCGGGAATGATGCGATTCGCGGGAATGAGGCGGCGGGAAATGACGCGATTCGCGGGAATGAGACGGCGGAAATGACACGATTCGCGGGAATGAGGCAGCGGGAATGACACGATTCGCGGGAATGAGGCGGCGGGAATGACACGATTCGCGGGAATGAGGCGGCGGGAATGACGTGATTCGTGTGAATGACGTGATTCGCGGGAATGACGCGATTTGTGCGAATGACACGCGGTGAATAGAGCGAATTGACGCATGATTTGCGCAAATGAGGCGGCGGGAATGACAAGATTCACACGAATGAGGCGGTGGGAATGAAACGGTTTGTGCGAATGACACGGCGGGAATGACGCGATTCGCGGGAATGAGGCAGCGGGAATGACACGATTCGCTGAAATGAGGCGGCGGGAATGACGCGTTTCGTGCAAATGACAATGCGCGAATTGAGCGAATTGACGCATGATTCACCTAAATGAGGCGGCGGGAATGACATGATTCACGCGAATGAGGCGGCGGCAATGACGCGATTTGTGCGAATGACACCCTGCGAATTGAGCGAATTGACGCATGATTTGCGCAAATGAGGCGGTGGTAATGACACGATTTACGCGAATGAGGCGGTGGGGATTGACACGGTTTGTGCGAATGACACATCACGAATTGAGATAATTGACGCATGATTCTCGCAAATGAGGCGGCGGGAATGACACGTTTCAAACGAATGAGGCGGCGGGAATGATGCGATTCGCGGGAATGAGGCGGCGGGAATGACGCGATTCGCGGGAATGAGACGGCGGAAATGACACGATTCGCGGGAATGAGGCAGCGGGAATGACACGATTCGCGGGAATGAGGCGGCGGGAATGACACGATTCGCGGGAATGAGGCGGCGGGAATGACGTGATTCGCGCAAATGACACGGCACGAACTGAGCCAAATTGACGCATGATTCAAAACTTTGATGCCATGATTCGGAAGTTTGAAAAATCTGAACTTTGGCGGATATTCGCACCTCGTTAAGCAATCAGGAGCTTTGCTCTAGTAGTTACAACAATGAGGACAAACACATATGTGGATACCCGGAGCTGTACGATACTTCGTACTTTATAGAAACGGGAATAAAAAGGATCTTGCTTGGAAGAAAGTGAGTGAGGAGGTCGGACAGTCTGGCAAGTTGTAAAAAACACTCTTTACTCAATTTGAGCTGTACATAGGGTGACTTCAGGGTGATTGGGACACTTTTTGCTATTGAGATGACTTGGAGAAAGGGTCCCAATCATCCTGAATTCACCCTATTGAGACTACAAGCTTAGCTAAAGCCGGCAAATTGAGCTTATTCGCTGTATTTAAAAAAAAATCCATGTCAGCCATTTCACAACAAGACGAGCCGCTGGCAGAAGCCCCTCCCATGACACAAATTCCCGTCTGTTGTGAAGTGAATGTCACGCGCGAATGAAGCGAGTAAACTCAAAATGTTCAAGCGTCCAACTACGCACAGATAGCGCGATTTATTCTCTTCATTCGCGTCCGGTGTGAACGCACTTTTAGAAGGAAAGGTATTATGTCCCTTTTCTCAAGATGTAATGTAAATCTCTAGTGTCCCTAGAATGCCCCCCAAAATACCCCCCCGATAATTTTTTATAGCTTGTCAAATTTGCCCCTGTTTTGGTGTGTGCCAAAATGCGCCATTTTTGTGTGCGTCCCTTTAAATGCAAATGAGCTGCTGCTCCCAGCCCCCCTTCCAGAAGAGGGCGGATCCTTTACACAAGCTTTAGATAAAACAAAACAGGCCAATCTCACTCAGCCAAAATGTCCGAAATCAGCAGTTGTGGAGCAGCCGTACATGTTTGAGCCGGAGTCGACACAGATGAGAGACTCAGGAAGAGGTTGACACTTCTAGACTGAATGCCATTTATAAATTGTTGTATAGTTGGTTGTGTGGGAGCGTCACACGTCCGTCACCTGACTATACAATGCATAATAAATGTGTGTTTATGAATAAAGCAGACGGTGAGCATTTTCAGGATAAAATAGCTCTAGTCTCTGTGAATACAGTCAGAGACGATGCTAACTTTAGCCATATTAGCCGTACAGCATTCAGCTCATTCAGAAAGGACATTTGCAAACATATACAAAATATGAAGTGCCATCTGTACTTGTTAGAGCACCGAAGCGTTGGTACTGACCCATGTGTAAAATGATTTGTGCAAATATATATAATTTTGCCATCATTCTTCTGCACATTTCCTTCAAAAATGAACTTTGAACACGCACAATGTTCTCAGAGGCTCTGTGAGACTTGTATGCTCATTGATACATCAACAATAGAATATTAGTAATGTTTTTGGCGCACATATTGTAATATTCAAGCGCTGATACAGCAAGTAAAAAGAAATGGCGTCTCTGTGCTTCTCACTCAGGGGCGTGTCTATGCTAAAAGGGCCAATCATCAACAGTCATGGGCGGGGCTTCCCTAGTCTTACGTAGGAGTAGGGGGAAATATGAAACGGCACATTAATTGATGGGGATTATTAAAAACAAAATATTGGGTGTATTTTTACCATTATAGGCTGGTTGTTTACACACATCTGAGTTCCAACACCTTATAAAAGGTCCCCTTTAAACGGTTCTGTCAGGTGCTTCAAATATAGAAACTTTTAAAGTATTCTTCTGCTTTTGTGACGTAATTTTCTTTGGACCAATTTCTGTGTCTGTGCAGATGGTGCACATGCAACAGCTCATGCCCAAGGTGAATGTTGAGACAAACGAGTCCACTAGGTGGCAATACGCAGTTGAGATGTACTGTATTGTACAGTAGATGAAGAAGAGTGTGAGCGAAACAAAACAATGAATCTCTTATTTAGCCTACCTACACATTTTTTTTTACAAGTTAAATTATATCGAGAGGGTTTGAGTGTGCAGATCTCAGCACTGGACAAAAAACTTAGAGATTTTAACTTAAACACGTCTGATTGGCCATTGGGTTCAAGAAATCATCAGATATGTTTGTGATTGGCTAAGTTGCTCAACGCTGCAAAAATACGTAGTAAATAGAAACCGATTTATATTAGCTTTGACGCTCTCAAATATGCGTAAGAGTTTATGATGAGAGTATTTGCGAAAGTGCAGAATTCAGAGTTCAGCTCGTGCACTGAACCAAAACTCCTGTGTTTCAGCGATGACTAATCTGAACGCCTCTGATTGGCCACTGTATTCATAAGCTCAACAGAACCGTGTGTGGTTATAGTGTGCAATGCTGAAAAACGAGTAAAAAGTATGATGCAACATGACCAGATCTAAATGTAAATGTACATTTTCACTTTATCACTAGATTTAGTTTTGAATGTGCCGTTGCATTTTTGGCCAAATCCCCTTAGTGGAAGGCTAAGGCTAAGTTCTTGTTCTAAACTTTGCATGTAACGGCGGATCCGCTACTTTCTTCTATTTTTCCAAGTGAATGTCCTATAAATGACACGACTCAGTGCTAGCCTCTGATGTCTGAAAAGCATTTGTTCTGCATGCGTGTCAAACTCATCCATCCACGCTCATCCTCGATTGAATATACTTTGAAAACTATTCGGTGCATGAGAAGATTCAGTATAGCCAGGCCTTTAGGGGTTTCAATCATGGGATAATTTTATGGATTTAGTTTTAATTATTATTTTTGTTATGTTTTATTTTGATTGAATTAAACAGGTCATAAAAATATTTTAATCACTACAAAAAATTAAATAACCCATTAAACAATATAAAGTATTATGCAATCATTTAATACGTTTCTCTTTATAGAATCTTTTTTGGCATGAAGTGTTCTTTAAAACTAAGTCAAGACCCCTAGAGTTCTTCATTATTTCTAAGAGTGCACTACATCTGCTGAAATCTGCAATAACAGAGAACACTGCAAGGAATACTGTATCCCACAATTCAATCTGCTCGAACCATAAGAAATATCAAGTGTTTTTTTGGTGCATTCTTTCTTGGCGCATTATTTGATTAGACTACCAAATTTTAAAATTTTACATAAAATGTAATAAAAATGCAAAATAAGGATTATTTTTCCAAGATGATGGAACACATTTCTGTTTAAAGTGTTATAAAAAATATTAACCTAGTATTCCATTCTCACAAACCTTCAATTCATGATTGCATACTATCATTCTTACTCTTGCTAAATCTGTCACACACTCTTAAAAGTGCTCTTTATTGGTATTGATGGTGCCACGAAGAAACTTTCCATTGGACAAAAGGTTCTTTATTTAGAGTAAACCTCAGTCTCCATTTTCTTCAACCCCAGATAGGGGATTTCATCTTTATTTTTATTTTCTTTTAATTCCTATTATAACTGTTATACCATCTATATTTTTATTTTATTCACTTATGACTATTTTAACTTCATTTCTGTGTAAAGCATTTTGAATTGCCACTGTGTATGAAATGTGCTATACAAATAAACTTTGCCTTGCCTTTATAGTGGAATTTCACATTGTTCTTCTTTTAGGAATTGATCACTGAAATGTCCTTTGGGGAACCAAAAATGGTTCTTCTATGGCATTGCTCTCTGAAAATCACCTTTAGGAACCGTCATTTTTAAGAGTGTAGTATGTTAGTATGCTATACTGAATTCGGTGTGTGTGTGTGTGGTGGCAAAATATCCCCACGAAGATGGCATTACCAGAAATGGGGGTATCTTTTTGTCCACTCACTTTTTGTCAAATCTTTTTGAAAGCTTATAAATCACTCTAGGGGTAGGGGATATAATACAGTTTGTACAGTATAAAAATCAATGTGTCTATGGAACGTCACCATAAAACAAACCTAACATCTGTGTGTGTGGTCTTTCTAATCATGTAAGGTTCCTGTGGTCGCGCCCTCCAGTGGATGAGAATCTGCCACAACATTTGGATGCACACATGTGTACTGTACGAATGTATGGCGAGGAGATTAATCAGTGAGATATACACATGTGTGTCTTCTGCTAAATTAATTTTGTCATAAATCTGCATGAGAGTATAAAACAGAGAGAGAGAAGAGAGAGTGGTGTTCTTATAAAGCCACTTAGACATGAATTATTCAGACTAACCCGAGGCAGTGCTGCACTTCTGCCAAATGTGTGTGTGTGTGTGTGTGTGTGTGTGTGTGTGTGTGTGTGTGTGTGTGTGTGTGTGTGTGTGTGTGTGTGTGTGTGTGTGTGTGTGTGTGTGTGTGTGTGTGTGTGTGTGTGTGTGTGTGTGTGTGTGTGTGTGTGTGTGTGTGTGTGTGTGTGTGTGTGTGTGTGTGTGTGTGTGTGTGTGTGTGTGTGTGTGTGTGTGTGCGTGTGTGAGTGAGAGAGAATGACGGCACTGCAATGGCCCTAATCCATGATGACAAACTTATGACATCACAAACTTAATACACACAACATACAGTACGTCAAATTCATTAAAAGAGAGAGAGAGAGAGAGATAGAGAGAGAGAGAGAGAGAGAGAGAGACAGATGGGGGATTGGGCCTGAAAGGGTTTGTAGTTAAAGTGTGCCATTTTCTCACGGGACTGAGAGCAAGAGATTGAAAGTGGACAGAAATAAATTGCTCAAGTCATTTGCTTTAGGAGCCTCTTTTAGCCTGAGGAGCGTGAACTGGGCCTAACACACACACACACACACACACACAGTGTGGCCTTGCTTAAGCTATAAACAACTGTATTCGGGACTAAATGTACCAAACAGCTTAACGGTTCCCATGGTGGCCAATAAAACATCCACACACAGGTAGAGTGAAGTGTGCAGCGTCTGAACAGACGATGAATGACAAGAGCAGACAGAAATAACCTCATGCTGAAGACTGTCTAGTGTAAGAGATAATAGAACTTTAGATGGATGGATGGATGGATGGATGGATGGATGGATGGATGGATGGATGGATGGATGGATGGATGGATGGATGGATGGATGGATGGATGGATGGATGGATGGATGGATGGATGGATGGATGGATGGATAGATAGATAGATAGATATAGATAGACACCAATGGATAGATGGATGGATGGATAAAGACAGACATAAGTGGATTGGTGGATGTAGACATTCATAGATGGATGGACGGACGGATGGATGGATATACACCAATGGATGGATGGATGGATATACACAGATGGATGAATGGATGGATATAGACAGACATAGATAGATGATGGATAGACGGATGGATGGATGGATGGATGGATGGATGGATGGATGGTGGATAGATTGAAGGATGGATATAGACAGACATAAGTGGATGGATGGATGGATGTATATACACGGATGGATGAATGGATAGATGATGGATGGATGTATATACACGGATGGATGAATGGATAGATGATGGATGGATGGATGGATGTAGACATGCATAGATAGATGGTGGATAATAATAATAATAATAAACTTTATTTATATAGCACTTTTCAGGCAAATAATGCAGTTCAAAGTGCTTGTGGATGGATGGATGGATGGATGGATGGATGGATGGATGGATGGATGGATGGATGGATGGATGGATGGATGGATAGATATAGACAGACATAGATAGATGATCGACGGATGGATGGATATAGACAGACATAAGTGGATGGATGGATGGATGTAGACATACATAGATGGATGGATGGATGGATGGATGGATGGATAGATATATATACACAGATGGATGAATGGATGGATGTATATACACAGATGGATGGATGGATGGATAGATGTATATACACAGATGGATGGATGGATGGATGGATGGATGTATATACACGGATGGATGGATATAGACAGACATATAGATAATGGATAGATGGATGGATGGATGGATGGATAGATAGAAACATAGATAGATAATGGATTGATGATATAGACAGACATGGATGGATGGATGGATGGATGGATGGATGGATTTATAGATAGATAGATCATGGTAAAGTGTTGGCTAAACAGTAAGACTCACGGCTCTCAGACACGGCACAGATCATATTCATTATTAAACACAAACACAAGACAGAAACAGCGGCTCAATCTCTCCACAGCTCTTTTGAGCCTCAAACATTCAGCTTGAGTCAGAGCATGGACGTGGAGATCAGGGCTCGTCCTCCTGCATCGCCAACACAAAACTCCCTCACACCACACTGATTATTTACCAGCGCTCATATTTCACCGTTGTGTGCAAACATAATGCACTGTGATTTGGGCTTTTTGACAGACTAGATATCAGAAAACATTAGCTGGGGTCAGTCAGTGCGCTCCATCAGACACTCAATGGCAACATTTTAATAATGCATGACTCGCCAATTGCTTATTGTGCTTGAAAGACATTTTAGGTTTCAAGATGAGGTAAGACGGGTCTGAACCGCTTCTAAATGAAGGAGGATCACCTGTGACCAGCGCCATCTAACAAACCATAACAAGTCAAACGTGTGCTGTGATTCTCCCACCGTTACATCATTTCTGCGTCTTAAATCATGAACATCCACTAATCAAAATCCTTTTAAACACACACACACACACACACACACACACACACACACACACACACACACACACACACACACACACACACACACACACTACACTAACAAAATAAAACTATGATTTACACTTTATTCTAAGGTGACAGTTACACTGAACTAACTCAGATAAGTACTGAGTAAGATTCATTAACTACATGTACTTACTATAGAGTTACGGTTAGGGTTATGTTTTAGAGTTTATTACTAGTAATCATTCATAACTTAGTGTTATTACTATAGTAAGTGCATGTAGTGCATTAAAAATAAACCTTGAAATAAAACCTTGAAATAAATAACCTTGAAATAAAGTATTACACATAATTATTACTACATATTTTTCCAGATCCATACAGAAATCTCTCGTGTTAAGCTATTTCCATTTTATGTCATTGTTGTTGTTATTATTATTATTATTATTATTATCTTCAGGGTTTTCAATAACCCTGTAAAAAATAAAGGCAATATGTTAATTTAATTTAATTTAATTTAATTTAATTTAATTTAATTGAATTTAATTTAATTTAATTTAATTTAATTTAAATTTAATTTAATTTAATTTAATTTAATTTAATTTTATTTTATTTTATTTTATTTCACATTGGTGCTCCATTTTATTATGTAAAATTTAATTTAATTTAATTTAATTTAATTTAATTTAATTTAATTTAATTTAATTTAATTTAATTTAATTTTATTTTATTTTATTTAATTTTATTTAATTTAATTTAATTTTATTTAACTTTATTTTATTTCACATTGGTGCTCCATTTTATTATGTAAAATTTCATTTTATTTCACATTGGTGCTCCATTTTATTATGTAAAATTTAATTTAATTTAATAATCTGCTATTACGTTTTTTAAAAGAAAATTATGGTTATTTCCGTTGATTATTTGTGCACGCCAGAACAAAAACCATAAATGTCCAAAAACATGGGTGTTATGGAGCTATAAAGCTAGTCATGTTATCTCTACATGGCATGTAAAATAAAAGCACTTTTAATAGGAAACTGATGAGACATAATTTTCAACTTTGTTCATTCGTCCATTATGTTTTTATAATATTATTGAGTGCACCTTAAATTGAACAAATATGCAGCTTGCTTACTTAAACTGATTTTTGTCAGGATGACTGTGTGTTAGGTGATGTTATTACCTTTCATCCTGTATCTGGACATCTTTGGGCCAGGATTCTGGCAGTTCTATCACAAATCCCATGTCTTCATGGGAGCTAGATGATGATTGGTCAGACAAGCGGGCAGGAAGAACAGGTGGCCTATCATCTTCAATGATGACTGTGTCATCCTGGGGCATATTCACAGTGGGGGACAGCTGGTAGTTACCTGAGAGAGAGAGAGAGAGAGAGAGAGAGAGAGAGAGAGAGAGAGAGAGAGAGAGAGAGAGAGAGAGAGAGAGAGAGAGAGAGAGAGAGAGAGAGATGGCAGAAAAATGTGTCAACATTTTGCTGAAAAAGTAAATAAATGTGTGTTTATTGTTGAGATTGGCTTTGGGAAAACTGTGGTTTCCACAAAAAAGTCACTAAAATCCCTGTAAAAATGTAGGGTGTACACTCAGATATGACCAAAATGTCATACATAAACATTTATGCGCCGTGCAACAACATTATTATTCCTCTACCGCAAATGCAACAATTACATTTAGTTTGAACACAGGTAGAAAAAAAGTCACTTACTGTAAGTCAACAAGCCCTGAAAAATATACAAAGCCTTCAGAGCTCGAGCACGAGATCTCCGAGCAGAACCAAAGCGCACATGTTCACAATTAAAATGAGGGATTTCCATCCAAACATGAACTTCTGGAGTTCCGCTGCGTTTCGTTCCAAGTGTATTTATTTCAACTATAAGTCATTTTGCAACTTTAGCAGCTTAAGAGCAATCAAACATAATTACTCCTAGACAAAAAATAACCCTGGCGTTCTCCCAGCAAAAATAAAACTGATATTTAGTTTCAGACAACAAACTGCGTTAACAGGAATACATGAGGGTTTGTGTATTTTGTGCCGTTAGGCTGAGCACACACTGACTGAAACCTGCAGCTTTAGCACATGATGACAATTAATGAACACTTGAGGATTGGTAATGCGTTAAACATTGGCCACGTCACTGGACTGTCCACAACACGTAGAAAAAGTGTTTGGAGTGTGGAGGCGAAGAGCAGAGCTTTCACTGCGGAGAGGTCAAGCTCTATATAATATAGTGTTCAATTCTGCTAAAATAATACTAATGCTAATATGATGGATAGATGGATGGATGGATGGATGGATGGATGGATATACACAGATGGATAGATGGATGGATAGACAGATAGATGTATATACACAGATGGATAGATGGATGGATAGATGGATGGATGGATGGATGGATGGATATACACAGATGGATAGATGGATGGATAGACAGATAGATGTATATACACAAATGGATAGATGGATGGATAGACAGATAGATGTATATACACAGATGGATAGATGGATGGATAGACAGATAGATGGATATACACAGATGGATAGATGGATGGATAGACAGATAGATGTATATACACAGATGGATAGATGGATGGATGGATGTATATACACAGATGGATAGATGGATGGATGGATGTATATACACAGATGGATAGATGGATGGATAGACAGATAAATTTATATACACAGATGGATAGATGGATGGATAGACAGATAGATGTATATACACAGATGGATAGATGGATGGATAGACAGATAGATGGATATACACAGATGGATAGATGGATAGATAAACAGATAGATGGATATACACAGATGGATAGATGGATGGATGGATGTATATACACAGATGGATAGATGGATGGATAGACAGATAGATGTATATACACAGATGGATAGATGGATGGATAGACAGATAGATGGATATACACAGATGGATAGATGGATGGATAGACAGATAGATGGATATACACAGATGGATAGATGGATGGATAGACATATACATATGGATGGATGGATGAATATGCATGGATGGATGGATGAACGATGAATGGATGGATAGACATACACAGATGGATGAATGGATGGATAGATAGACATACACAGATGGATGGATGGATAGACACATAGATGGATGGATGGATGGATGGATGGATAGACACACAGATGGATGGATAGACACACAGATGGATGGATAGACACATGGATGGATAGATAGACACACAGATGGATGGATAGACACATAGATGGATGGATGGATGGATGGATGGATGGATGGATGGATAGACACACAGATGGATGGATAGACACATGGATGGATAGATAGACACACAGATGGAGGGATAGACACATAGATGGATGGATGGATGGATGGATGGATGGGTGGATGGATGGATGGATAGACACACAGATGGATGGATAGACACATGGATGGATAGATAGACACACAGATGGATGGATGGATGGATAAACACAGATGGATGGATAGACACACAGATGGATGGATGGATGGATGGATAGACACACAGATGGATGGATGGATGGATATACATAGATGGATGGATGGATAGACACACAGATGGATGGATGGATAGACACAGATGGATGGATGGATGGATAAACACAGATGGATGGATAGACACACAGATGGATGGATGGATGGATATACATAGATGGATGGATGGATGGATGGATATACATAGATGGATGGATGGATGGATGGATATACATAGATGGATGGATGGATAGACACACAGATGGATGGATAGACACACAGATGGATGGATGGATATACATAGATGGATGGATGGATGGATGGATGGATGGATGGATGGATATACATAGATGGATGGATGGATAGACACACAGATGGATGGATAGACACACAGATGGATGGATGGATGGATATACATAGATGGATGGATGGATGGATGGATGGATGGATGGATATACATAGATGAATGGATGGATAGACACACAGATGGATGGATGGATGGATATACATAGATGGATGGATGGATGGATAGACACACAGATGGATGGATAGACACACAGATGGATGGATAGACACAGATGGATGGATGGATGGATGGATGGATGGATATACATAGATGGATGGATGGATAGACACACAGATGGATGGATAGACACACAGATGGATGGATGGATAGACACACAGATGGATGGATAGACACACAGATGGATGGATAGACACACAGATGGATGGATAGACACACAGATGGATGGATGGATGGATGGATGGATGGATATACAGATAGATCGAGCGTCTGGTGAATGCACACACACTCCTGAACAGTAAATGACCAGCATGGATATTCAGGAAGTGGCAAGAATTACAGCCCAGACCCGTGAGACTCAGATTTAACTTGGACTAATCCGTCCGACACAGACTGGAGCAGTCCTGTAATTAACAATCTGCTAAACTTTCAGCGTTAGATCATTAACACGTACCCAAACCAATCATTCGGCCGATATAAGGCTGAGAGTCAAATATTTACCAGGCTCAGCTCGAGGAACTTGAGGATGAGCAGTGATTTCACTCGAGACGAGACATTTCAAGGGCATTCTCAGCTTCACAGGGGAAAGATGATGCAGACACGAGACAAAAACACAAAGCATTGGTGGCTCTCAAGGTTTGCTGGACGTTTACAAGAGACCTTGATGCCACAGGGGCCAACGTGAAGGCCCTCAAGAGGCTCCAGACCCCAGAGCTTCCCTCACTCTTAGCAAGCAGTTGCATCAGTTCCTCAAAGACCTGCTGAGCAGCGAGTCAGGGAATATGGGGAAACTTTTGTCATTGGCGTCAGATGCATACCCGAGCACAAATGAAAGTATGTGTGTGTGTGCGATAGTGTGAACTTGAATTTCACAGTTGCTGAGGCGAGAAGACATTTATACATGTGTGTACACCAACGTATTCACAGAAACATATGCGCAGCCACGCTCAACAGAAACAGCCAAAACAGTGAAAGCCAAGCACATCACAGCCATAACACATAAACCTGAGGAGAAAAACACTAGAACGATAATACTGGGTCAAACAATGTTCTTTACACACTGAATGTGAGTGTACACACACTAGAGTACGTTTACAAAACCCACAAAGATCCCCAAAAATGACCGTGTTATGCATTCCAGGCCAGTAGTTGGCGAAATCACTTTGTAAAGAAATACTGTACATACACCGATCAAGCATAACATTATGACCGGTGAAGTGAATAACACTGATTATCTCTTCATCACCTGTTAGTGGGTGGGATATATTAGGCGGCAAGTGAACATTTTGTCCTCAAGAGTTGATGTGTTAGAAGCAGGAAAAATGGGCAAGCGTAAGGATTTGAGCGAGTTTGACAAGGGCCAGATTGTGATGGCTAGACCAGGGGTTTTCAAACTCCCAAGGACCCCCAAATATGATGAACCTTTATGAGGGACCCCCTTCCTAAAATCCATCTATTCTTATGTACGAAAAAACATTTAAACTGTTAGATAAATAGTAAGTGTGACATTATAAATAGAACATATTGTTTGCCAACTTAAATTGGCTATTAATGTTGGATGTATAAACCTGAAGAAGAGCATTTTCAATTAAAATGCATTTGTATAAGCAACTTTCACAATAAATGTATAGGTAGTGTGTTGTCTTACAACCCCAGTGAGCAAAATAAAGGGGACTAGTGAGAAAAACTCACTAAAGATACAAAGCAAACACACACAATTCTGGAATGAATACGGCAAGAAAGGAGAGAAACATTTAGAAATGAAGCAGTAATCAGTGGACTCCATTTTTGCTTTGTCTTTTTATTCTCTTACATGCTGGTTCTGATAGAAAGGATAGAAAGAAACGTCACCGTTTTCACAGAGTTTTAGTAGTTTACATGATGATAACGGTTATTATTTTAAAAAGTTAGCATTTTCAGGCCTGCAAAAGGCTGCTGTGTGTACACGAACAGCCAAAACACATACAAAGTTTTCCATTTTTAGTTGAAAATGGTGTTGTGTATGCATTGTTTCAATTTCAATGCATTGTTTTAACAAATACTATGAATTAATTCATGAAAATCTGTCACACCACACCTGAACTAACTTTGCTTTGTAATAAAAAGGTCCAATTATATGATATTTTAAGAGACTTATCAACCTTTACACACAGTCATGAGGGTTTTCATGGGTGATGATATTTCCTGTTTTGTGATTTTTATCTGCATCTTTCTGAAAGTTCACCAGGGAACTTTAATTTGGCAGACTAAACCTTCTCAAAAATGGCTTTTTTCTAGAAATAATAAAACAAAATTAAGTCAAACTACTTTATTCATTTTTTTAATGGTTAAAATATGTTGTCTTCATCTTGACATCAAGCCAGTTTTACCATCTTGACATAATCCCCCCCCCAAAAAAAAAATCTAAATGAATTTGAATTTAGAAATAATAGCAATAATAACTAGGACTAGTTCGCAAAAGCAGGTTTTCGCCAAAATTCAAAGTGGAAATCGGAGATATACGTTTTGTTAGTCATGAGGTTTATGAGTTCTGAGCCATTTCGCACTTTTGATTGCTGTAGCGCCCCCTATTGGCCAATCGGGGTCATACACTGTCAACCTCTCGATTTTTGGACTACCATCTGGAAAAGATTCAAGTCTCTAGCATTTACGGTTTGGTCTGCACAATGAGTTTTAGGGGAGAATAATAATAATTATAATAAAATCCTAACAATTACAATAGGGTTTCAGCACTTTGTGCTTGAACCCCTAATAAACGTGTCATAGAAAAGCCATAGATTGATTCAAGTATGAGTATATAAATTGATTTTTATTATTTCTTTTAATGAATTAACAATTTTGGGGTCATGCCACTGACCTTATAAAGCAAGAAAGGGCCAGCGACCAAAATTAAATCCACATGAAAAAATAAAAATAAAACCAAAAGAGAAAGGATCCACACACTTAAAAATGGCAGAATATCCATGCAAGTTCATTTTTTGCTCATGCAGAACATGGTTTTAATTGGCTTTACTGCTGAATACAGTCATGCTCCTGCAGTAAATGAGGCTATTCCTACAGATTTTTTGACACAAGTGCTGACCTCCTCATACGAGGAGAGTTTCCTGGCTATGCTAAATGGCGTAAAGGACACCTATAGAAATAGCCAACGTGACACTGTGAATAGGTGAAAGTCTTTAACATGGAAGATAGAAACGCAGAGACCACAATTCTGCTCTGGCCGACTAATTGGCCTACCGTTTTATTGAGATTATGTCCCCCGTCCACCCACTCACGCTCATGATTTCACGGTGAATCATAAAAAAAATCTGCCTAAAAACGGACCTCTTAATTGCAGGACAAGAAAAATAGCAAAGGCGTACTTGACTTATTATACATTAGGCTCTGAGAAGAGGACGGGGAACCGGCGGGATCATACAGTAGAGGCGTACAGAATTTCAAACAGCTAATTTCTAGTGATTTGTGAAGGCACAATGATGTACCTGCTCAGTAAGCTGCTGGGACTGATGTACTAAGAAAGCTCTGCTGGATGTTCTTCGGAGAGCTTTGTCCTGGAGGGAGGGTGTTAGCGACTGACAAATCCTGCTGACATCTCCTCAGCACCTTGTCTAGATTCATTAACCAGAATGTGGATGAGAGTCGAGGCATGATGTGAAGAGTTGGGTGGGTTAAAAGTAAGACTAATTGTTGTCGTCTTCGTTTTGATGTGGCCCCAACCGAGCAAAAAGATTATTACCCATCGAAACGACCTCAAGAAACTTGTTGTTTTCTGCACTTCTAGCATGATTATGATGATATTCATCCAACAATAAACTTCATAACGCAAGCTAAAATGGATGGCTGAAGCAAAAACAAAAGACCATAATGGTTTATCTGGCAAAGCTGGTTGAACATGGTGGTTTTGTTGGTTAGCTAGTTGAGCTTGTCCTGTTGGCATAAAAACAGAAAGCCACCAAATCAAGTATATGATGTTTTGCTGGTCACCAGGATGGGTTTTAAGATGGTTGAGGTGTTCAGAAGGTCCAAAATGCAACTTCAACACAAATGTAACCATCATTTAACCAAACGTCATGCCATTACACTTCTATTTTTCCAGGTATTCAAGCCTATTCTTGCAAAATGCTCTACGATCAATCACTAGCAAGTCAGAGTTTTCAGTCTCATTGATTTAGCTCATAGAGAGCAAAAGCTTTCGCGGAGGGACAAAAGTTTAAAATACAGTTTATTTCATGAACATCTAAAGAAGGATGAAACAACCTCAAGAAACGTGTTGTTTTCTGCACTTTCAGCATGATCCATTTATGACGATATTCATCTGAGAATAAACTTTATAACGCAAGCTCAACATGACGCATTTTTGGATGGCTGAAGCAAAAACAAAAGACTGCTGCTTCACCCAAAAGACTTTTCCTTACCAAACACATCATGCTTTTGTTTAATCGTTGAAGATTTCCAAACCTCTGCATCATGCTTGCATCCCGAGGACATTTCATTCAGGTCATTTGGGGATAAACATCAAGGCAATCATGTGCAGTCTTTCCCAAACTGTTGGGTCTCATGAAGGAGCTGTTTGTGTTCATAACTGCCTCTTCTGTTTAATCTGCACAAAATTCTCCTTGCAGGGAGCTGATGGCATGGCGGTGGGCTACTGTTGTTTTCTGTCATGCTGCGATCAAACGACCCCTTGCAGGGTCTCTCTTGCTATAACAAATAGTCCCCCATTGCCTATTTGCCGGACCCAGAATCAAGACATTGTGGGAATGGAGTGATTGGCGGAGACAGCGGCGTTGGCCCCCCAAATCGGGGCTCGAACAAATAAACTTGAAGGAAAACGGTTCCTTGATGCTGCGTCCAGAATGAAAGAGGGCAATAGGGTTTCAGGATGGTTGGTGGAGGGAAGCTGACTTTAAACAATCACTTTCAGAAAAGGGTACGAGGACCTTGAAGCTCCTGATCCTACTTTGTATTTCTTGTAGTGTGGGAAAACTCAAGGAATAATTGACGGCGGGCGGTTGAATTATTAGAAAATGAATGCACACCCGAGGTGGTAATGCGGCCGTGACTTGAAGCGAAGGCAAGAGAATGAGAGCATGCTTTCCATAAATAATAAAAGGTACGTTTGTGGCAAAAACATAGAAGTACTTTGTTATATTAAATTGCTTGGTCAATATCTTTTGCTATTGTAGGCTGCAAAGATGTTTGAAAAAATAAATAACTTGGCGAAGTGATTTGGAACTATAATGCGGTCAACACATGCCTGGAACTACTTTAGCTGTAGCCTGGCTCGGCCCTCCTACCTACTTCCGCTCAATTTTCCTTTTCCTTCAGTTTTCCGTCTGGGATTGCGGTATATTCTCTGGTTTTCTCCGGTCAAATTTTAACCGGTCCAATCAGCGAACAGAGGGAGTGGCTGAGAACGATGACGTTGATGTCATGCGCTAGTTTGAGACGACAAACGTCACGATCAAATGTTAGCGATTGGTTATGGCAGATCCAATAGTTTTAAACTTCAACAGAGTTCCCGCCTTCAAGGAAATTAACGCTTGTCAATGGAGAGCGGCCAGACTCTATGTACAAATGAAATGTATGAGAGTCAGGTAGAACCAGGCTACTTTAGCTGTGCATTTACTGAAAACCTTAGCAGAGTTACCAAGTAATGTTATGTAATCAGATTACTTTTAGTAGGTAAATAGTAAAGTAATGCATTGATTTTAAATAAGTAACTCAAGTTACTTTGTTTTTCCATCTATCTCTCTTTTCCCCATGTTGAGAGAAATGGTGAGTAAGGTTCAGAGGCGTTGTGTGCGCTGTGTGAACATCTACTCCCGGTTTCACAGACAAGGCTTAAAGCTACACTGTGTGATATTTTCCCCCATCTAGCATTGAAAAGGTATATGACCATCCAGTGAAAATTAGTTTCTCTTCCTCTCAATTCCGATTTCGTTTTAACTGTTACGGTGGCCGATTTAGTCCAAGATTAATATGGCTTCCAGTTCGACCTCGTCCATATTCGACACGGTGCCATCGAGTGTTAAAAAGCGAAAAGCGAAAAGCTTGAATTTACGGGTATGTCCCTCTTTGGCTAATGTACTTTCAAGATGGAGGGGCAACATGGCGACCGGCATTCGAACCCCTTACCCGTATGTATTTTCAATGGCATATTATAAACTTACGAGAATACTTTATAACTTGAAAGAAGTAAATATACATTAATGAGCACATATATTTTTGAAAGAACTAAGTGTTTTTAGCTAAGAATAAACTAAAAAAGTTACACAGTGTAGCTTTAAGCTAGTCCCAGACTAAAATGCATTATTAAGCAGTTTTAACTGAAAGCAACTCGCACTGACATATCTTAAAAAATGTGGGTGGCATTTTTTTGTTTCAAGATGCATACCAGTAATATTTTTCTTTTCTTTCTAGGGCACGTTTATAAAAGCTACTAAAATACCATAATTGAACTAAGGCCTAATCCTGGTTTGGTCTAAACCCTGTCTGTGAAACCGGGCCCCTAGACTAAATGTCAGCATGCATTTACTCATGTCACTCGCACAAAAACAGTATGATTCAGTATTCAGTATGAAATGCAAACTCAGAGTATTACGCAAACTTGCAATAATTAAATATTCTAAATGATAAATATACTTTATGTATTTAATCTCACTTTATTTACTTGTCTTTGCTGCTGACCTTCGATGATCCAATTCAACTATACTAATAAGCAAAAATTACTTTTTGTTCACTGGGTCTTAAAGTGTGAGGCGCACAAAAAGTAACTTACCACATTACTTTCCATAAAAAGTGACTAAGTTACGCAATTAGTTACTTTTTTAGGGAGTAACACAACATTGTAATGCATTACTTTTAAAAGTAACTTTCCCCAACACTGCACCCTAGAATGTTTGTCAACCAATCACAATAAAGCATTCAACGTAGTATAAAGTAAAGGGCCGAAACCTTAAAATGAAGCAACTCTAAGCGACTAATACAAGTAAAATGATTTTTTTTTTTAGTGAAGCTGGTTGAACATGGTGGTCTTGTTGGTTAAACTAGTTGAGTTTGCCCTGGTTGCATGAAATCACAAAGCCATCGATCCAGTATATGATGTTTTCTGGTCACCAGGATGGGTTTTAAGACATTTGAGGTGTTCATAAGGTCCAAAATGTGACTTCAACCCAAATTTAAGCGCAAAATAAAACCTCATGGCATTAGATTTCTATTTTTCCAGGTATTCAAGCCTATTCTTGAAAAATGCTCTCCGATCAATCATTAGGAAGTCCATACAGGCCAAGTTTTTAGTCTCATTGATTTAGCTCATAGAGAGCAAAAGCTTTTGAGGAGTTGATTTCAAGAACATCTAAAGAAGGCGATTTGAAAGCTGGGCTTCACCGTAGAGACTTGCGGAAACATGAAGGTTTCAGTTTCCTCCAGTCATTGAAAAAAAAAAGCATAATTCAACTTTGTGTAATCCGGTAATCCAAAAACAAATTTCAATGAAAGAAATAGGCCAACATGTGGTATTAATCACAACCTCGCATGTATTTAGGAACAAAGACATCAACTTTTCCCAGAAGCGGGGGATAGAGCGAAAGCCAAGTGTTTGTCATGAATGTCCATCCACAGTGACTTGCTGTGGTCGGGAAAATCCAGCAGGTCATCATTGAGATCTCAGAGGATTTTTGATGGCACAGCCTCTCCGCTATGCTTTTCAGAAAGCATCTTCCAAAAGCACATGACCATTTGACATCATATGTGTTGGCAACGTTAACTCAGTCACATTTGATTTGAGTTAGGTCACATGAGAATGGGCTTATACTGTAAACACAGGAAATAATGAAAGTAATAGCCTTAGCCATTAAAACAACAAAGCGATGCCTCTACTCCCTGCCAATATATATATAAATGGTGGTTTGCTGGTGTATAGTTGGTTAGCCAGTTGGTATCCCAGCCTGACAACCTGATAAGTGCCCGAAACACTCTTAAAACCAGCAAAACAGATCAATCCAACCAATATGGCAGTAACCAGAAGGTTGTAGGTTTGAAACCCATAATATGTTCTATTAATTGTCCCTACCTTCACATTTCAGCCACTTAAAGGGATAGTTCACCCAAAAATAAAAGTTAACCCATGATTTACTCACCCTCAAGCCATCCTAGGTGTATATGACATTCTTCTTTCAGTCAAACACAATCAGAGTTAAAAAAATGTCCTGGCTCTTCCAAGCTTTATAATGGCAGTGAATGGCTGTTTCTGTTTTGAAGTCCAAACAAGTCCATCCATCCATCATAAAAGCGCATCCATCCATCATAAAAGTGCGTCCATCCATCATAAAAGTGCATCCATTCATCATAAAAGTGCATCCATCCATCATAAAAGCGCATCCATCCATCATAAAAGTGCGTCCATCCATCATAAAAGTGCGTCCATCCATCATAAAAGCGCATCCATCCATCATAAAAGTGCGTCCATCCATCATAAAAGTGCATTCATTCATCATAAAAGTGCATCCATCCATCATAAAAGCGCATCCATCCATCATAAAAGTGCGTCCATCCATCATAAAAGTGCGTCCATCCATCATAAAAGTGCATCCATTCATCATAAAAGTGCATCCATCCATCATAAAAGCGCATCCATCCATCATAAAAGCGCATCCATCCATCATAAAAGTGCGTCCATCCATCATAAAAGTGCATCCATTCATCAAAAAGTGCATCCATCCATCATAAAAGCGCATCCATCCATCATAAAAGTGCGTCCATCCATCATAAAAGCGCATCCATCCATCATAAAAGTGCGTCCATCCATCATAAAAGTGCATCCATTCATCAAAAAGTGCATCCATCCATCATAAAAGCGCATCCATCCATCATAAAAGTGCGTCCATCCATCATAAAAGTGCATCCATTCATCATAAAAGTGCATCCATTCATCATAAAAGTGCATCCATCCATCATAAAAGCGCATCCATCCATCATAAAAGTGCGTCCATCCATCATAAAAGTGCATCCATCCATCATAAAAGCGCATCCATCCATCATAAAAGTGCATCCATCCATCATAAAAGCGCATCCATCCATCATAAAAGTGCGTCCATCCATCATAAAAGTGCGTCCATTCATCATAAAAGTGCATCCATTCATCATAAAAGTGCATCCATCCATCATAAAAGCGCGTCCATCCATCATAAAAGCGCATCCATCCATCATAAAAGTGCGTCCATCCATCATAAAGGTGCATCCATCCATCATAAAAGCGCATCCATCCATCATAAAAGTGTTATTTAATCAGTTTGATTCTTCTAAACTAAAAACAATAAAAACGGAAGAAAACGAGTAGTCTTAATGAGCTGCTAGTTTTGACAGTTCAGGGGCAATCACACAAACTTTCTCTGAGAAAGACCTAAACACAGATTTATTTATAACCGAAATCCAGATGGGATGTGTAACAAAAGTCATTCACACTCTTTGTTTGGTGGAATTGAAGTACAACATACACTCAAGAAGTTTGAAATATCACCCACTAGTGAATACACTATCCTTTCTACAAATTTGAAGTTAAAACTTGAAGGTTTCAACAAAGCAAAAGCAAAGTCTTCTAATAACCACGGCTGTACTGGCCAACCAGGGCTGCATTTCTCAAAAGCATCATACGCCGGATCATAGAACCATTGGCACCGACTTAACTCAATGCTTTTGAGACAGGCAGCTGAGAGGAGTTAAAAGTCAGCTATCGCAAATTCATGGCCTGAAAAGTTTTCCCTTACATAAATTAAAACAAAAAAACCCTTCTGAGCTCTGCCAAAGGCGAAGAGCCTTTAAAAGCAGTAAAAACTAAAAACTGTTATAAGCTAAATAGCTTCAAAAATGGTGTTCTTAGCCAGACTACAATCTTTCAAATAAGCCATGTCCCAACTACCGCTAACGTCCTGTGTGAGGTCTTGCCCATTTGTCATTTTATAACTCAGAAGGATGCTCATAAGCACTCTATACGCACCCTTGATGTGCCCTTGTATTCTCTATATCAGTGTTAGTGTTTCTGAACTCCCTGAAACGCCTCTATTGTAGTCTTGAGTTTTCTTCCGGGAACCAACTCATCACAATATTCCTCATTTCAATAATTAATACACAGGATAAAGGGCCGGGCCTGGTTGAGTTAGTCATCCATCATAAAAGTGCATCTATCCATCATAAAAGTGCATCCATCCATCATAAAAGTGCATCTATCCATCATAAAAGTGCGTCCATCATAAAAGTGCGTCCATCATAAAAGTGCATCTAACCATCATAAGTGCATCTATCCATCATAAAAGTGCATCCATTCATCAAAAAAGTGCATCCATCCATCATAAAAGTGAATCCATCCATCATAAAAGTGCATCCATCCATCATAAAAGCGCATCCATCCATCATAAAAGTGCATATATCCATCATAAAAGTGCGTCCATCATAAAAGTGCATCTAACCATCATAAGTGCATCTATCCATCATAAAAGTGCATCCATTCATCAAAAAAGTGCATCCATCCATCATAAAAGTGCATCTTATCCATCATAAAAGTGCATCTATCATCATAAAAGTGCATCCATTCATCAAAAAAGTGCATCCATCCATCATAAAAGTGAATCCATCCATCATAAAAGTGCATCCATCCATCATAAAAGTACATCCATCCATCATAAAAGCGCATCCATCCATCATAAAAGTGCATATATCCATCATAAAAGTGCTTCTATCCATCATAAAAGTGCATCCATCCATCATAAAAGTGCATCTATCATCATAAAAGTGCATCTATCCATCATAAGTGCTTCTATCCATCATAAAAGTGCATCCATTCATCATAAAAGTGCATCCATTCATCATAAAAGTGCATCTGTCCATCATAACAGTGCATCCATCCATCAAAAAAGTGCATCCATCCATCATAAAAGTGCATCCATCCATCAAAAAAGTGCATCTATCCATCATAAAAGTGCATCCATTCATCATAAAAGTGCATCCATCCATCATAAAAGTGCATCCATTCATCATAAAAGCGCATCCATCCATCATAAAAGTGCATCCATTCATCATAAAAGTGCATCCATCCATCATAAAAGTGCATCCATTCATCATAAAAGTGCATCCATCCATCATAAAAGCGCATCCATCCATCATAAAAGTGCATCTATCCATCATAAAAGTGCATCTATCCATCATAAAAGTGCATCTATCCATCATAAAAGTGCATCCATTCATCATAAAAGTGCATCCATCCATCATAAAAGTGCATCCATTCATCATAAAAGCGCATCCATCCATCATAAAAGTGCATCTATCCATCATAAAAGTGCATCTATCCATCATAAAAGTGCATCCATTCATCATAAAAGTGCATCCATCCATCATAAAAGTGCATCCATCCATCATAAAAGTGCATCCATTCATCATAAAAGTGCATCCATCCATCATAAAAGTGCATCCATCCATCATAAAAGTGCAACTATCCATCATAACAGTGCATCCATCCATCATAAAAGTGCATCTATCCATCATAAAAGTGCATCCATTCATCATAAAAGTGCATCCATCCATCATAACAGTGCATCCATCCATCAAAAAAGTGCATCCATCCATCATAAAAGTGCAACTATCCATCATAACAGTGCATCCATCCATCAAAAAAGTGCATCCATCCAACATAAAAGTACATCCATCCATCATAAAAGTGCATCCATTCATCATAAAAGTGCATCCATCCATCATAAAAGTGCATCCATCCATCATAAAAGTGCATCTATCCATCATAACAGTGCATCCATCCATCAAAAAAGTGCATCCAACCAACATAAAAGTACATCCATCCATCATAAAAGTGCATCCATCCATCATAAAAGTGCATCTATCCATCATAAAAGTGCATCCATCCATCAAAAAAGTGCATATATCCATCATAAAAGTGCATCTATCCATCATAAAAGTGCATCCATTCATCATAAAAGTGCATCCATCCATCCATCATAAAAGTGCATCTATCCATCATAAAAGTGCATCTATCCATCATAAAAGTGCATCCATCCATCATAAAAGTGCATCTATCCATCATAAAAGTGCATCCATCCATCAAAAAAGTGCATATATCCATCATAAAAGTGCATCTATCCATCATAAAAGTGCATCCATCCATCAAAAAAGTGCATCCATCCATCAAAAAAGTGCATCTATCCATCATAAAAGTGCATCTATCCATCATAAAAGTGCATCCATTCATCATAAAAGTGCATCCATCCATCATAAAAGTGCATCCATCCATCCATCATAAAAGTGCATCCATCCATCATAAAAGTGCGTTAGTAGTGTGTTAGAACCAATTGGCAATCTCCCACGGTCTCTCTTGAAACCAACACGGAAACTACAATTCATCGACTGGCCACTAGAGACAGGCTCCAAAGGGGAGTCAAATCTGTTTCTCCCCCATGTTAAAATGCCCAACTTTACACCAGAAAAAAATACATTTACATCCTGGTACAAAAAGTGGTTTTAATCAGTATAGCTAATTTTTCCCTTCGTAACAACTATGAAGGGGGTGATTTTTTTTAATAACTCATCTGTTTGAATTATATGAAACCTTAAAGTTCTGCATAATTAGGGGTGTGGCCACTTGAGTGACAGGTGGATTGCCTATGGTCGAGCTAGGTGGGCGTGGTTTCAGGTTTTCAGTACAGGAACTAAACAGAGCGTTACTGACAGACTGGAAAAAGAGGAGCCGCAACAATGGAGAATATGGTCATGTTATTGTTTTATAACTAATTGCAGTGAATTAGTGTGTTAACTGACAGGCCTAATATGTACACACACATTGTTTGTGTGTGTGTAACACCCTAGAGATCATGTCTCCGAGTAGTGTAAGGCTATATATAACATCACAGGGGAAGGTCGCAGGGAGCCACAGCCATCTCGTGCCAGGGATTCAGGCTCTCGTGGTCACTGTATAAGTCTGTTATCTCCCATCAACCCTCCACCTGTTAGCATAACAGCTCTCATTATCCCGTAGTTTTCATCAGCAGATTAATACAGCGGGTGTGCTAATCTGACAGGCGCAGACAAACCACTTAAGGGAAGCCGAGGGAGGCTGAGGAGGCGCTGTTAGCGTGATGCAATTCCCAGCATATCTCTGTCATTCTAGTTCTGGTACAGCGTCATTCACAAGAGAGTGTAGATCCAGAGAAAAATATACCTTGAGGGAAAGAAGGTCACGGCTCGGGATTGGTGTGCAGATATGATGAAAGAGTGAACTATTAAGTTAAACTTGTCCTCTGTGGGATCTCTCCGTATTTAGGATGATCTATGATTTAGGCTATAAAGTCAGCTTTGGCAAATAAATACAATTTGGTCAAAACAGACAAACATACACTACCGTTTAAAAGTTTTAGGTCAGTAAGATTTTTTTCGATTATGATTTTTAAGAAACTAACACGTTTATTTATACATGATTACATTTACATTGTTAAAAATATATATTTATATTTCAAATAAATGCTGTTCTTTTGAACTTTCTATACACCAAGGCACTTAAACTCTGAACGGGGAAATTGACAACATTTGCCGGCCATGAATATTTGTTACTGATGTTTTCTCACTGATTTTCGAAAATATACTACCGGTCAAAAATTTTTTTGTAGGATCTTTCGTAAGATGTTTTTATGTTTTTAGAAGAAGTCTCTTCTGCTCACCAAGGCTTCATTTATTTGATCCAAAATGCAGCAAAAACAGTAATGTTGTCAAATATTTTTACAATTTAAAATAACTGTTTTCGATTTGAATATATTATAAAATGTAATTTATTTCTGTGATCAAAGCTGAATTTATCATCATTACTCCAGTCTTCAGTGTCACATGATCCTTCAGAAATCATTCTCATATGAGGATTTGATGCTCAATAAACATTTATGATTATTATCAGTGTTGAAAACAGAATAGAAATAATTGATCTGAAATATTAAGCTTTTGGTACATTATAAATGTCTGTACTGTCACTTTAGATCAATTTAATGCATCCTTGCTGAATAAATGTTTTAATTTCTTTAAGTTCTTTCCAAAAAAAAAATTATAAATTCTTACCGACCCAAGACTTTTGAACGGTAGTTTTTTTTTTTACTGTATTTTTATGCTGCTGTCAGACTCATTGTGCATACAAAAAGCTCACTGGATTACTACAATTAATGGAAAAATGAATTTTTGGACATGTAAATTGATATTTCCTGCTGACACACCACAACAAAAGATGGCCGGCAAGATGTTTCTTCTCCTCACCAAGGCTGCATTTATGAATTATTACAAAAAAACAGTAATATTGTGAAATATATTTTAAAATGTAATTTATTCCTGTGATAAAAGCTGAATTTATCCTCATTACGCCAGTCTTCAGTGTCACGTGATCCTTCAGAAATCATTCTAATATGATGATTTGATGCTCAAGAAACATTTATGATAATTATCAATGTTGAATACAGTCATGCAAAACATTTTTAAGGATTCTTTGATGAATTGAAAGTTCAAAAGGGCAGCATTTCTCTGAAATAGAAAGCTTTTGCAACATTGTACTACCTAAATGAGTGAAACACACACAAACACACATTTTTATCAAATCATACGTCATTAATAGCGGTTCACTTCCGCGATTTAGTACGATTGCGTTCACATCAGCAGCGAACCGTACCGGAGTTCACATGAACCGTACCCCAGACCACCCTTTTTAAGCGGACTCTGGTACGGTTCGCGGGTGCGCACCCGAGTTCGGAAGACCATGTTCACATCATCCAAACGTACCGAACTCTGACGTCAATCGAACCTGGGTGCGCACCAAAACTGCTAGTGTGAAAGCACCCTTAAAGGATTAGTTCACTTTTAAATAAACTTTTGCTGATAATTTACTCACGCCCATGTCATCCAAGATGTCCATGTCTTTCTTTCTGCAGTCGAAAAGAAATGAAGGTTTTTGATGAAAACATTCCAGGATTTTTCTCCATATAATGGACTTCAATGGGCTCCAAACGGTTCAAGGTCCAAATGACAGTTTCAGTGCAGCTTCAAAAGGCTTTAAACAATACCAGACGATGAATAAGAGTCTTATCTAGCGAAGTATTTATGCTATTATTTTACCTCTTATCAGACGAACGTGATCATCTCTGAGCTCCGCCATAACTTCCGCTAAGTGAGGTCAAAATACGATCGTGGTCATAGATGTATACATAGATGCCTCATTAGCACCTGCACGGATCAGTAGAATGAGGCATCTATGATCGCTATATCTATGACCACGATCGTATTTTGACCTCACTTAGCGGAAGTTATGCCGGAGCTCAGAGATGATCACGTTCGTCTGATAACAGGTAAAATAATAGCATAAATACTGATCGGTTTCTCGCAGAAACTGATCGTTTGGCTAGTTAAGACCCTTGGTAACGTTTGGTATCGTTTAAAGCCCTTTGAAGCTGCACTGAAACGGTCATTTGGACCTTGAACCGTTTGGGGCCCATTGAAGTCCATTATATGAAGAAAAACCCTGGAATATTTTCATCAAAAACCTTAATTTCTTTTTGACTGCAGAAAGAAAGACATGGACATCTTGGATGACACGGGGGTGAGTAAATTATCAGAAAAAGTTTATTTAAAAGTGAACTAACCCTTTAATATTTCAGATAAAATATTTCTATTCATTAAAGAATCGTTAAAAAACAAGTTTTGCACAAGCCTTGGTGAGCAGAAGAGACTTCTTCTAAAAACGAAACGAAAGATCCTACAAAAAACTTTTGACCAGTAGTATATTTTCTAAAATCAGTGAGAAAACATCAGTAAGAAATATTCATGGCCGGCAAATGTTGTAAATTTCCCAGCCATTAACAAGTGAAGTAAATTTCCATGATTCCTGTGGCGTGAACGAATGTGCCTCCAAAACAGCACATCCAGAAGTAAGCGGCGGGTCCACAATTTGCGACAGTGTGATTTTCTGCTACTGGCTGGACTTTTTAATTCGGACAAAGTTGTGCTCACAGCAAGCAAGACTTCTGTAATTCACTCCACATCAAAGAAATCCTTGATTACTGCCAAGAACTTGCATATTTGCCATACTTTTATTAAAAATAACCACTTCTTCAAACAACCCATCCCTCAAAGTCTCGGCTAAGAGACGACAGGAGAAAAGAGAAATGGAGAAAGAAGAAAAAACACATTTGATTCAGCCCGAGATGTGTATCTGCCACCTGCTGCATTATACCTTGACAAGTAGCCTGTGTAGTAGAGACTTGCGAGAGGTGGATTCACACTGCCAGTTAGATTGATGTAAGGCTGAGTGTATATGCTACATCTTCACACAGTTTCACAGCCAGCGGCCCATCCCGCTGACAGCACCGCCAATCAATCTGACTGACAGCGACTGCGGCCAATCAATGTGATGGCATTGTCAGATTAAGCCCCGCCCATTACCTCACAAGCATTACTGTTAAGGCTCTTTTATCTCTTTATATAACAACAGATATTACATAAAGATCAAATATTACAAGCTTACAGTAAGCATCAAGATTCATTAATATGCAACAACGTTTTGGTGGAGGACAAAACATCAGAGGCAGCCCATGAAAAAAGAAGTTTAACTTTGAAGTAGTTAAGTTTAATCACTAATGCAACTGCAAAGACAAGCAACATTAGCTTTACTGTTAATTAGTTTTATGTTTGAGGAATAAAAGAAGTCTAAAGATAATTAGCGCTCTGATATATGAGTTTACAAAGCATTTACTTCCCCATGTCACGTCTACCCCTTCATTATTTTTTTGTAGCATTCTGAATACTTGGATTAAAGTGTGTGCATAATGATTAAATGTATGGTACGTGTAAGTAATTTAGCAGTTAAAAAACATCCTAGCTGAATCACAGACCTTACTGCTAGCTAATTATCAACCAAATCAAAAGCTTAATCGCTACCAAAAACTTGAACTAAATCACAAGACAATTATTTAAATCGTAGCTGAATCACAAGACTTATTGCTAGGTAAATGCTAACCAAATCAGAGGCTTAATCGCTAGCCAAATCGCTAAATAAATTGCAAGCTATAGGCTATGACTAGTCGCTAATCGCTAGCTGAATCACAGGACTTTTTGTTAACTAAATCAAAAGCTTAAATCATTAGCCAAATCACTAACTAAATCAAGCTAAATTATGAGTCAAATTGATAGCTGAATCACAAGACTTATTGCTAAGTAAATGCTAACCAAAACACAAGCTAATTAGTCAAATCGATAGCTGAATCACAACACTTATTGCTAACCAAATCACTAGCCAAATTACTAGTCAAATTGCTAGCTGAATCACAAGACTTATTGCTCAGTAAATGCTAACCAAAACACAAGCTAATTAGTCAAATCGATAGCTGAATCACAACACTTATTGCTAACCAAATCACTAGCCAAATTACTAGTCAAATTGCTAGCTGAATCACAAGACTTATTGCTCAGTAAATGCTAACCAAAACACAAGCTAATTAGTCAAATCGATAGCTGAATCACAACACTTATTGCTAACCAAATCACTAGCCAAATTACTAGTCAAATTGATAGCTGAATCACAAGACTTGTTAGGCAAATACTAACCAAATTAGAGGCTTAATCGCTAGCCCAAACGCTACATATATCGCAAGCTATAGGCTATGACTAGTCAAATCGCTAGCTGAATGACAAGACCTTTTGCTAACCAAATTACAAGCTTAATCAGTAGCCAAAATCACTGACTAAATCAAGCTAAATTATGAGCCAAATTGATAGCTGAATCACAAGACTTATTGCTAAGCAAATGCTAATAAAAAAATCACAAGCTAATTAGTCAAATTGTAGCTGAAACGCAAGTTTTATTTACAGGCAAATGTTAACCAAATCAGAGGCTTAATTGCTAGCCGGATAGCTACAATAGCTAATTAACAAGCTACAGGCCTATGATTAGTCAAATCGCTAGCTGAAACACAAGACTTATTGCTAGGTAAATGCTAATTATATCACAAGCTAATTCGCTAGCCAAAATCGCTGACTAAATCACAAACTTATTTGCTAGCCTGAATCGCGCGCTATAGGCCTAAGACCAGTCAAATCGAAACTGAATCACTTGCTAATCAACAAGCTCAATAACTAGCCAAATCACTAAATCACAAACTAAATGAGTGAAATTGTAGCTAAATCACAAGCTTTATTGCTTAGCTAAACATTAACCAAATCACACGCTTAGCCTAACCAATTTGCTAAGTAAATCACAAGCTAAATGACTACTGCTAGCTGAATCACAAGCCTAATTACCAAATCACATGCTTAAACGCTAGCCAAAGCACAAGCAGACTCACAGAACAGTTGCTAAATGTCACAAATGATGACCTCAAGATGACTACCCTCACAATGTTGTGGTGGTAATAGCCTATATTGTAACTGTTATCATATATTATCATATACTGTTAATCCAAAATGGCTTATTAACTTCTATCCTACAGGCATACGACTTGTTTCTCTTTTTTCTACCTGTTCAAAGGTGCTGAAAATGATTTCCAGTGCTCTGTCTAAATGACTACACTCTAAAATGTTAGGCCACTATGATTACCTCAAGTGCACAAGGCATCCGCAGCTGTAATGACTGTCATTCAGAGCTCGATTCATTCAGAATATACTCAATATGTCTCTCTATGGGCAGAATATGGTTAGTGAGAGTCTCCAGGAGCAGCAGTCACAGAAACGCCGCTTTACACGAAGGCCTATTAATGGACCCATATACCCCGTTTTTTGGTACGAGCCTTGGCCACAGTGCCTATTTCTGCTGTTTAATGGGGCTAACCTTTCCCGTCACACACTTAGAGGCACTTCTCTCTCAAAATCAACAGTTGTGAAGGGCAAATTCAAATTGGTAGAGACCACCCCTTAAATGATAGAAGAAAGTCCCACTGTGTGTCACTTTAACTGTGTTTAACTTGTTAAAGTAACACTAAGTGCAAATCGAACATAAAAGACTACGAGAACCCAACATCTACAGCGCGGCTGCTCAACAGACAAGGTGCAATGTCACTCCTTACCTCTAGGATGTGGGAATATAACACATGTGACAAGGAAAGATGGAAGCCCAAATCGGTTTCATTATTTGCAATCTGAACAGCAGAAAATGACGTGAAAACACATTAAAATCTGATTTTCGGAAATGCATTTCAGGCTGGAAGTTCAGATCCCATTTCAAATAGTGTTTTTTTTTCTTTGTTGTTCAAGACATGATTGGTCTGAAGTGCTGGCCTATTTTGACGCTCTCTCCATTACGCTTGACCCTCTCACTGAAATCTCACGTGACTTACTGTCTGAATTTCTTTTTCATTGGTTTTATTATTATTATTATTATTATTATTATTATTATTATTATTATTATTATTATTATTATTAGTAGTAGTAGTAGTATTATTATTATTAGTATTATTATTATTAGTATTATTATTATTATGTTCCATGTCTTTATGAGGATGGATATATGGATTGATTGGATTTGATTTGGGATGGATGGATGGATGAATGAATGGATGGAAGATAGATAGATAGATAGATAGATAGATAGATAGATAGATAGATAGATAGATAGATAGATAGATAGATAGATAGATAGATAGATAGATAGATAGATAGATAGATAGATAGATAGATAGATAGATAGATAGATTGATATGGATGGATAGATGAATGGGATAGATAGATAGATAGATAGATAGATAGATAGATAGATAGATAGATAGATAGATAGATAGATAGATAGATAGATAGATAGATAGATAGATAGATAGATAGATAGATAGATAGATAGAGGATGGATGGATGAGATCGATAGATCCTCCAAATTCCTGAGATCTCAATCCAATCGAGCATCTGCGGGATGTGCTGAACAAACAAGCCCAATACATGGAGGGCCCACCTCGCCACTTACAGGACTTAAAGGATCTGCTGCTAACATCTTGGTGCCAGATACCACACCTTCAGGGTCTAGAGGAGTCCATCCCGTGACGGGTCAGCAAAAGAGGGACCAACACAATATTAGGTCATAATGTAATGCCTGATTGGTGTATATAGTTATAGCGATTTATAATGAAAAAGTTACAGGTAGAAATAAAGACAAAAACAAGGAACTAACTAACGAAAACGAACACTGAGACCAGTTATATAAGTCATATAAATGTTACCCATGAATGCGTCAACTATCGATTTGTATTAATAGCACTTTATTCCTGAGAGTTTTCCTCACATTTCAGTCTATTTTCAAGCTTAAAGTTTCATTCCTCATCCCGACCTGTCATAACAGACGACATTATCTCGCTAACCTTGTAGTGCAAACCCTGCCATGTCTGCTCCTTCCTGAGTGACAGCAAATATGTTTGAAATGAGTTGTGGCTGCTGAAGACTATTTTCCTGACAGTGATGCAGCACGCTATGCCGGGCAGGTCTCCACCTTGGTCCTTTAGAAAATGACCTCTGACAAACACAACAGAGTCCATACATCAAGGACAGTCCTCACGTCCAACAGCGCAGAAAACTTACAGGACAGATGTTCAGAACGTCAGTAATGGGCCATTTAATGTGTGATGTGCTATTGTTGCATTTTTCATGCTTTCAAAAGCAAAAATAACACGTCATGCAAGTGACTGACAAGTGGCGAAACAATTCTCAGGTGCAGAAAACTAGACTTTATTTGAGATATATGACAACGTGTCAGGCCTACAACAGCTGAAGGGTGCCATCATCCCCGAGGTAAACTTTCTCAAACTTTGCCTTTCTACTTTCCTCCGGAGAAGATGTAGAGCTAAACTCTCTGAAGTGCTGCATTTGGAGAAGTTTTAGAGTTTCTCCGCACAGGCGCTGGGGAAGATTCACTCGCATGCTTTTACAAAGAAAGTGTCAATGCATACATTTGTGCAAACCAACTAGGACAGAATGAGAAGTGAAGACAATGATAAACAGAGAGACAAGGTGAAAGATATATATATATAGGTTTTACCCCCAGGGTAAAAGGAGCCTTTGGTTTTATTTTCCTCTAAACCGCGAGATGGCACAAAATGTGCCGTAGCACTTAATAGACTTCAAATGAAACTTCCTCCACCCCATTAAAACCAATGCAATTTATTTTTCTTCAATAATATTCTTTCTTTTTAATTTTGTATTTTGAGATGATTTGATGGTATTTTTTTAATTTTTATGCACTAATTATGGTCTATTTTTGCCATTGAAAATGTCGTAGCACTTTCCAAAACATCCACTTTTCAAGATGCATGTGGAAATTTGTCGGATCTTTGACAGGATCGCGGACATCAGTGCAAAATGTGCTAATTTGATCCAATATTTTATGTTTTAAGTGGCAAATGAGAATCGCTAAAATCATTGGATATATTTTGAGACAAAGGTCTTCTTAAAGGGGCAGTTCAGCGCTGGGAAGATGAATGTGTGTTTAACCCTCTGGTGCTCTTCGTTTAGGGGTTGCATTGACCAGACACCTAACAATTAAATTTATTTTTCTTCAATAATATTTTTTCTTTTTAATTTTGTATTTTGAGATGATTTGATGGTATTTTTTTAATATTTATGCAATAATTATTTGAGTGAGTTTGACAAGGGCCAGATTGTGACAGCTAGATGACTGGGTCAGAGTATCTCCAGAACTGCAGCTCTTGTGGGCTGTTCCCGGTCTGCAGTGGCCAGTCTCTATCAAAAGTGCTCCAAGGAAAGACCAGTGGAGAACCGGCCACAGGGTCATGGGCGGCCGAGGCTCATTGATGCCCGTGGGGAGCGATCAAACAGACGAGCTACTGGAGCTCAAACTGCTCAAGAAGTTAATGCTGGTTCTGATAGAAAGGGGTCAGAATACACAGAGCATCTCAGTTTGTTGTGTATGGGGCGGCACAGCCGCTGACCAGTGCCCATGCTGACCCCTGACCCCGCCCAAAGCACCAACAGTGGCACGTGAGCATCAGAACTGGACCACGGAGCAATGGAAGAAGGTGGCCTGGTCTGATGATCACGTGTTCTTCTACATCACGTGGATGGCCGGGTGTGTGTGAGTGGCTTACCTGGGGAACACATGGCACCAGGTGCACTATGGGAAGAAGGCAAGCCGGCTGAGGCAGTAATGCTTTGGGCAATGATAATGTTATGCCTGGTCGGTATATATAAATTCCATCAACCAACCATAATTTCCTGTCATGTATACTACCGCTATTATCAATGAAAATTACAACAAAAAAGGCCCCAAAAAGATAAAAGGTTTTGCACGTTTAATCGTCCATCACACGCCTTTGCCCCTGTGACTCTGATGTGGAGAATGAGACGTCATTGACTGACTCACTGTCACACTGCAATGAGAAACACACACGGTAGACAAGGTCAGAACAAGAAGAACAAGAAGTGGAGGAAAAGCAGGGGGATGAGGAGGAGGAAGATCGGGGTTTGCGTCAGGTACTAAAGAGCTTATTGTTCAAGACTGAGTAGTCGATTGTGAAATGACAAGCATGACATTGAAAGGATTGGTCTGTCGATTCCAATTGTCTGGCAGGACTAGAAATGGAGCGGAGTTTGAGGAAAATCAGGACTGACTTGAAAGAGTCATGCTGGATGAGACAGAGGCTTGAAAATGACATTAACCCCCATTTACAAAACCACAGGAGCATGCTGGGACTGGCTGGGCTGAGCCTGTGTGTGTCCAGGTGCTCATTCATCAGTGCATTTAAACCTTATGGGTCAGATTAAAACAGGTGGGAATGGAAACGGTCAAGACATATTCAGACAGTGTGTGTGTGTACACTCACCTAAAGGATTATTAGGAACACCTGTTCAATTTCTCATTATTGCAATTATCTAATCAACCAATCACATGGCAGTTGCTTCAATGCATTTAGGGGTTTTGGTCCTGGTCAAGACAATCTCCTGAACTCCAAACTGAATGTCAGAATGGGAAAGAAAGGTGATTTAAGCAATTTTGAGCGTGGCATGGTTGTTGGTGCCAGACGGGCCGGTCTGAGTATTTCACAATCTGCTCAGTTACTGGGATTTTCACGCACAACCATTTCTAGGGTTTACAAAGAATGGTGTGAAAAGGGAAAAACATCCAGTATGCGGCAGTCCTGTGGGCGAAAATGCCTTGTTGATGCTAGAGGTCAGAGGAGAATGGGCCGACTGATTCAAGCTGATAGAAGAGCAACTTTGACTGAAATAACCACACGTTACAACCGAGGTATGCAGCAAAGCATTTGTGAAGCCACAACACGCACAACCTTGAGGCGGATGGGCTACAACAGCAGAAGACCCCACCGGGTACCACTCATCTCCACTACAAATAGGAAAAAGAGGCTACAATTTGCACAAGCTCACCAAAATTGGACAGTTGAAGACTGGAAAAATGTTGCCTGGTCTGATGAGTCCCGATTTCTGTTGAGACATTCAGATGGTAGAGTCAGAATTTGGCGTAAACAGAATGAGAACATGGATCCATCATGCCTTGTTGCCACTGTGCAGGCTGGTGGTGGTGGTGTAATGGTGTGGGGGATGTTTTCTTGTCACACTTTAGGCCCCTTAGTGCCAATTGGACATCGTTTAAATGCCACGGCCTACCTGAGCATTGTTTCTGACCATGTCCAACCCTTTATGACCACCATGTCCCCATCCTCTGATGGCTACTTCCAGCAGGATAATGCACCGTCACAAAGCTCCAATCATTTCAAATTGGTTTCTTGAACATGACAATGAGTTCACTGAACTAAAATGGCCGCCACAGTCACCAGATCTCAACCCAATAGAGCATCTTTGGGATGTGGTGGAACGGGAGCTTCGTGCCCTGGATGTGCATCCCACAAATCTCCATCAACTGCAAGATGCTCTCCTATCAATATGGGCCAACATTTCTAAAGAATGCTTTCAGCACCTTGTTGAATCAATGCCACGTAGAATTAAGGCAGTTCTGAAGGCGAAAGGGGGTCAAACACAGTATTAGTGTGTGTTCCTAATAATCCTTTAGGTGAGTGTATATGCAAAGTCTTGCAGAGCAAACATATGACCATCACCATAAACACTGTCCCACATTGCAGCTATTTTGACCAAGAACCATCAACATAAGAGGCTTTCACACTGGAGGAATGTTTTCATAGTTCCTATAACTAATGCCGCTTTTTGGTGTGTTTGATTGGGAACCATTGTAGTTCTAGGAACACCTACTGGGAGACTAAATTAGCTATGATTTCAGAGTAGTGTCTAACCCAGATCAATAGGAATTACCAGTGATTTAAGTGTACGTTCATTGGCCGAACGCATGCAAAACATTGGCACCGGCCATTTTTAGATGGACCGAAGTCCAGGCACTTCTCAACCAATCACGGTGCGTCAGAGTTTCTAATGGCGGTTCGAATGCTACCAGGAAAATGGCCCTAGGGGAAATGTAGTTCTCGGGGGACCAGCCTGGTGACTAGATCCTATAACTGCCTATAACTCCCTTTTAGACAGGAAGAGACCTTCAAAATGACAAGCAAATTGACCCATTTCCTTTTCATGGCAATTTGGAAATATGTGGAAACCATGAATAACAGGTGAGCAAGGACATCTGGACTGATAAAAAACAATTATGCCTTTGAATCCAGAATAATAAGTCACCTGGCTTGAGAAATCCCATTTTTGTGTGAACTGATCCACCAGGGGCACCTGTGGAGGGTTTTTATCAGCTTACCCATCAATCTGCCCATCATGCTGGGTCGTGGGGTGTGGTTGTCATCCGGGCTCTCTCCGGGATACAGCGACTGAGAGATCCGTCGCTCATGCTCATCTCGTGGAGAGTTCAGAGACACAGACGGGCTACTCGGAGCCTCCTGAAGAGAAAAAAGAAAAAACATATATACTGGTTTATGTGTAATCTTTCAGCTGATTTTTTTTTTTTTTTACCTTTAGCAAATAGTTCGGAACAATAGTCAGAAAACGATGTCATATGCAAGGAACGGCCCAGTGTTTGAGAGCTGAGGGTTATTACAAACCCATTTATTCTGCCCAGTCCAGCCGTGATCTCCCCTAATCTACTGCTCTCTCTAACAGGATTATCCCTGAGGATAAACCCCCTCAGCCATCTATCTATCTATCTATCTATCTATCTATCTATCTATCTATCTATCTATCTATCTATCTATCTATCTATCTATCTATCTATCTATCTATCTATCTATCTATCTATCTATCTATCTATCTATCTAACCATTCTATCCATCCATCCATCCATCCATCCATCCATCCATCCATCCATCCATCCATCCATCCATCCATCCATCCATCCATCCATCCATCTATCTATCTATCTATCTATCTATCTATCTATCTATCTATCTATCTATCTATCTATCTATCTAACCATTCTAACCATTCTATCCATCCATCCATCCATCGTTCTGCCCATCCATTTATCCATCCATCAATCCATCCATCCACCTCTATCCAACCAACCATCCATCCATTTATCCATCTATTGTTCCACTCTGCCCATCCATCCATCCATCCATCATTCCATTCTGCCCATCAATCATGCATCCATCCATCCACTTCTATCCATCCATCCATCATTCCATTCTGCCCATTCATCATCCATCCATCCATCATTCTATTCTGCCCATCCATTTATCGATCCATCCACTTCTATTCATCCATCCATCTATTGTTCTGTTCTGCACATCCATCCATCCACTTCTATCCAACCATCCATCCATCCATTTATCCATCTATTGTCCCACTCTGCCCATCCATCCATTGTTCTGTTCTGCCCATCCATCCATTGTTCTGTTCTGCCCATCCATCCACTTCTATCCATCCATCGTTCCATTCTGCCCATCCATCCATCCATCCATGCATCGTTTCATTCTGCCCATCCATCCATCTATCTATATATCTATCATCCAAGCATTCTATCCATCCATCCACTTCTATCCAAACATCCATCAATTTATCTATCTATTGTTCCGCTCTGCCCATCCATCCATCCATCGTTCTGCCCATCCATCCATCCATCCATCCATCCATCATTCCATTCTGCCCATCCATCCATCTATATGTCTATCATCCAAGCATTCTATCCATTCATCTATCCATCCATCCATCCATTGTTTCATTCTGCCCATCCATCCATCTATCTATATATCTATCATCAAACCATTATATCCATCCATCTATCCATCAATCCATCCATCCATCCATCCATCCATTGTTTCATTCTGCCCATCCATCCATCCATCCATCTATATATCTATCATCAAACCATTATATCCATCCATCTATCCATCAATCCATCCATCCATCCATCCATCCATCCATCCATCCATCCATCCATCCATCCATCCATCCATCCATCCATCCATCCATCCATCCATCCATCCATCCATCCATCCATCCATCAATCCATCCATCCATCCATCCATCCATCCATCCATCCATCCATCCATCCATCCATCCATCAATCTATATCATCCAAGCATTCTTTCCATCCATCCATGTAAAAAGTTACAAAAATAAATAAATAATTGATTTAAAGTTAATTTTAATTCTACTCCTATTCAAACTCAAACTGCAATTTTGAGTAAAATCCCGTAATCAAAATGTAATTAAATTAAATACATTCTCAATTAATTTCTGAAAGGCACAAAAGCCTGGTTGCAACCACTCAGAATACCTTAGCCTGGACCGAAACACCACTTGTATTCCCTTCAAGAAAAAATACAAAACATCTAGTTATGAATAAATGCAACAACTGAACACCGGTTGCCTTAGCCATGATAAAATCACTGTAATGCACAACCATGTGTTCACATTTTCCATTAGAACACGCTTGAGGAAATCCTTTCTGACCTTGGATGAGAGAGAAGATCTCATTGCCTATATAGCAGCATCATACAGTGGTTCTAATCCTTTCTATAACACACACACACACACACACACATTTCCAGACTGCGCTGGCCTCCTGATGCTGTTTATGAGGTCTTAATCCCGCGTCCCCTCTCCTCTCTTGGCCTGTAATTACAGGTCTTAAGCTGTCACATGCTCAGCTCTCTCCAGAGACCCAGACAGACTCATTAGCCCTCTCTATCGCATCTCTCCATCCCATTCTCTCGCCCTCCCGCCATCGTACAGAGAGAAGATGAGCCCCTTTCTATGGCAGATCTGTTGTCCTCTCCCACATATTTTCAGTCTATTTTTCAAGTGGATTATGACGGCCACAAGCGCCCGAGGCTGTGCAGCTGTGGGTCGAGCTGCTCAGATTTAGCCTGTGAATAGTGTGCTTCTGAGCCAGTGACAGTTCATTATGTGTCTTCATAATGGGTGAATTAATTCTCTCACCGGTGAGAGTAAGGGCACTCAATGGGCACAACGGCTGAAGTTAAAGGAGACAC
Source organism: Gobio occitaniae (assembly GCA_033150135.1). Lineage (NCBI taxonomy): Eukaryota > Metazoa > Chordata > Actinopteri > Cypriniformes > Gobionidae > Gobio > Gobio occitaniae. Next base: position 42,328 of record JARQWZ010006383.1, read on the forward strand.
ATTCTACACATCTGAAGTCCTCTTATAATACAGTTTGTCAAGGTTTCTTTCACCCAAAATCATTCCCTGACCATTTTGTAATGTGTTGTTATACTTGATGCTTTTCTCTTTTAACACAATAATGACTCTGAATGATCCTTTGGGGGAAATTTCTCAGCCACATTTGATGTGAGATTAATTTGTGATTAATTTGATTAATTAAGGTTTTTATTCCAAAGGAAAAAATATACATATGGTTATTTAAAGTTATAAATAATAATAATAAAATAATAATAAAAATAATAATTATTATTATATTAAGATTTATTATTATATATATTATAAAGTACAGATATAATATATAATAATAATAATAATAATAATAAGAAGAAGAATAATAATAATAATAATAATAGTACTAATAATAATAATAATAATAATACTTATTATTATTATAATTATAATTATTATATTAAGATGTATTATTATATATATATTATAAAGTACCGATATATTAATATAATAATGATAATAATAATAATAAATCTTAATATAATTATTATTATTACTATTATTATATTAAGGTTTATTATTCTTATATATAAAAAATAATATATATATTTTTTGTGTGTGTGTATATATATATATATATATATATATATATATATATAAAAAATATATAGTTATTATCCATCCATTGTTCCGTTCTACCCATCCATCCATCCACTTCTATCCATCCATCCATCCATCGTTTCGTTCTGCCCATCCATCCATTTATCCATCCATCCATCCATTGTTTCGTTCTGCCCATCCATCCATCCATCCATCCATCCATCATCCATCATCCATCGACCCATCGTTTCGTTCTGCCCATCCATCCATCCATCCATCCATCATCCATCGACCCATCGTTTCGTTCTGCCCATCCATCCATTTATCCATCCATCCATCCACTTCTATCCATCCATCCATCCATCCATCGTTTCGTTCTGCCCATCCATCCATCCATCATTTCGTTCTGCCCATCCATCCATCGACTTCTATCCATCCATCCATCTATCCATCCATCCATCTATCCATCCATCGTTTTGTTCTGCCCATCACCCATTGTTTCGTTCTACCCATCCATCCATTTATCCATCCATCCATCCACTTCTATCCATCCATCCATTCATTCACTTCTATCCATCCATCCATAATTTTCGTTCTGCCCATCCATCCATCCACTTCGATCCATCAATCCATCCACCCATCGTTCCATTCTGCCCATCTATCCATCTATCATCCAAGCATTCTATCCATCCATTAACTTCTATACATGTAAAAAATAAATAATACATTTGTATCCATCCATTGTTCCGTATAGAGAGAGAGAGAGAGAGAGAGAGAGAGAGAGCGAGCAGTGTGGAAATTGTTTAAAAATCCATTAATATAGTTGGGTTACTATTATTGTTATTAATATTAATAAATGGATATTATTAATTCAAATAATTTTGTACACGGCAGACTAATATTAGCTGTCAATAAAGCCCAAATGGAAGCTACACCTCTCTCCTCTGTACACAACTGTCTCTGTTCAGCTTGTGAAGTGTGAGTGAGTCCGATGGTGACACCCAATCTGCACAATGCCACTGTGGCTCAGTGCGCTGCCCTTTGATTCAATCAATTACTTTCTCAGGTGCACCAATTGAGTTTCCCTCCTGAGCTGTAAGTGGATTAAAGAGAGCGTCTTCATTCCGAGCTGGGCTTCTGCTCCCCGGACGCCTCCAGTCAAACAAGACTGCCTCGCACACATTCCCACTCCTTCCCATTTGCAGATTCTTTGTGGAGCAAAACTACATTTCCCATGGTGCTTCTGTCATCCTCTTGAATCCCAGTCACAGTGACATGACATCAGTAAGTCGTTGTGAGTTCATGTCAAAAAGGTCCATCAGAGAGTAAATAAACTAATGAAGTACAGATCCAGAAGTCCTTCTCTTATTGCTTGGCGTATGTGGATGCGTCCCATCATGCCCCGCTTCGCCCCTCGGAGCGGCAGTCTGGCTCAACACTAATAAAACCATAATTTACCAGTCAGGCTGATTGATAGCTCTCTCAAGACACAATCGATCAGACCCTCATTTCAGCAGGACAGTTTTCTGTAGCCAGCGTGGCACTTCCTTCCTGATGTCAGCTTTCATAAACGTCATGTGGAGACAAACCTCATGGGTTGTTTTTATGCACAGGAGGGCACTCTGATAGTAAAAACCCAGATGCACCACTCTTCGTAATCGGGACGTACTTTGGCAAGAATACTAATGAATTACAGTCTGAAATGTCCTGTATAACACCATTCATTAAAGCAGAGTATTTATTTCGGCACCCACATTATTAGGTTTCAGCACTGACACAGCGAAGATGATTACATAATGTGTTCTAAAATGGATATTTTTACTGGAAATCCAGTAAAAAAGTCTAAACATTGACCCTACATTACCCAAGCTATTTCACTTAGATACACTATATTGCCAAAAGTTTTGGGACGCCTGCCTTTACATGCACATGAACTTCAATGGCATCCCATTCTTAATCCGCAGGGTTAAACATGGAGTCGGCCCACCATTTGCAGCTCTAACAGCTTCAGCTCTTCTGGGAAGGCTTTCCACAAGGGTTAGGGAAATTTTGTTTGTTTAGGAAAGTGCATGTGTGAGGTCAGGCACTGATGTTGGAAGAGAAGGTCTGGCTCTCAGTCTCCGCTCTAATTCATCCCAAAGCTGTTCTATCGGGTCGAGGTCAGGAGGTCAGTTCCTCCACACCAAACTCGCTCATCCATGTCTTTATGGAGACGCTTTGTGCACTGGTCAGTCATGTTGGGACAGGAAGGGGCCGTCCCCAAACTGTTCCCACAATGTTGGGAGCATGAAACTGTCCAAAATGTCTTGGTGAAGCATTAAGAGTTCCTTTCACTGAAAATAAGGGGCCAAGCCCAACCCCTGAAAAACAACCCCACACCATAATCCCCCCTCCACCAAACTCCACCGCCAAACCCAGACTCGTCCAGGGCATGATTGGTCACTCCAGAGAACACGTCTCCACTGCTCTAGAGTCCAGTGGCGGCGCACTTTACCCCACTGCATCCCACGCTTTGCATTGCACTTGGTGATGTAAGGCTTGGATCTACACCAGATCTACACACTGATCTTGAGCTCATCTGAAGGCCACAGAAGTTTGGAGGTCTGGAGCTCTTGACTCTGCAAAACGTTGGCCACTTCTGCGCACTGTGCCATGGAAGTGATTGGAACACCTGAATTCAATGATTTGGAGGGGCGATATAGTGTATATAAAATATGCGGGCTAGCATGATTTCATTATCCCCGCATTTTCGTTGCAAAAAAGTCATATATATTAGCAGAAAGTTGAAAAATGTTTGTTTACTTCACACAAGAGCCGCCATTTCCCCCTATTGCCATGGGAACGTTTTGAAGTGACGTAATTAGCCAACGTGAACATCATCGAAAAGCTGCAAACCCCGTGATGAAACCATAGATATCAGTGAAACCATGACGAAGCAAGCAAATTCCCATTTGCCAACAAAAAAAACAGCAAAAGACCACGCAAAGCAGTTTCCCGGTGTGCTGACCGATTTCAAAGCACAGCATCATCATGAAGCTTCGAAGCGTTATGAATCAGTGAGTCGATTCAGCGGTTTGAAGCGTTATGAATCAGTGAGTCAATTCAGCGGGTTGGAGCGTTATGAATCAGTGAGTCGATTTAGCGATTTGAAGCGTTATGAATCAGTGAGTCGATTCAGGGGTTTGAAGCGTTATGAATCAGTGAGTCAATTCAGCGGTTTGGAGCGTTATGAATCAGTGAGTCGATTTAGCGGTTTGGAGCGTTATGAATCAGTGAGTCGATTTAGCGGTTTGAAGCGTTATGAATCAGTGAGTTGATTCAGGGGTTTGAAGCGTTATGAATCAGTGAGTCGATTCAGCGGTTTGGATCACCAAAGTCACGTATTTCAGCAGTTTGACACGCGATCCGAATCATGAATCGACTCACTGATTCATAGCGCTTCGAAGCTTCATGATGCTGTTTTTTGAAATCGGTCATCACTATATAAGTCGTTAGTTAGGTTTTAGTAAAAAAACTATTCTCGTCGCTTCATAAAGTTATTGTAGAACCTGCACTGTACTGAGATGGACTTTGTAACAACGTCTTTAGTGCCTTTTAAGGGTCTTGAGAGTGAACCGTGCATTGTGCCAATGGAGGCCTTTCAGAGCCATCAGATTTCAACTAAAATATCTTCATTTGTGTTCTGAAGATGAACGGAGGTCTGACGGGTGTCGAAGGACATGAGGGGAAGTAATTAATGACAGAATTTTCATTTTTGGGTGAACTAACCCTTTAAGAGATTGCACTTTGTGCATTGGAAGCACTCAAATGTCTGTTTTGTAAAGCTACGTCTGTAAAACAGGAAGTAATTTATTCATTTTTTCAGAAGTTGTAGCATATTCCGTTTGTAAAGCTACAGAACTTGACTCAATTTTTGTAACTCAATTTGACTCAATGTTTTGTAAATTTGAGCCATGTGTTTATTAAGGTCTTCAATAAAACAAGATGAGAACTTAAATATTCCCAGCACTTTCTGTGATGCAGTGCTTTTTTTCTCTTTTTCATCAAACCGCAGTTTTTGCAAGTTCCCGCAATTTTATTGCATAAAATTGCATAAATATTCCGCATTTTCCATCACATTTTTTAAGAAAACGTGCCGCATAATCAAGGATTTTTGCCCGCAACAAAAAAAAGCCGCATTTTTCAGGAAGGAATGGTATATGTCACAATAGGGAAGTTTCAACTTCTGTTTTATGCCGACTTTAACAGGTATTTCATCTATTAAAATATATAAAAACCCTTGAAACAAGATATATTTACTTTAGAAGCAACACTGCATAGGATTAAAATTGCAGTATAAATTGCACTTTTATACAAGTATACTTCGTCTTGATGCACTGGAAGATTGATTGTCTTTTCAAGTTTCCGCTTCTTGTTCAATTCCATTAGATTACAACAAATATCTACCAGGTTACTGTACACCTCATCTGAGACAAATCTACAAAGTTCACATAATCTGAACAAGTACTGCAGAAGGAAATGAGAAACACTTCCAAGTATAGCTTAAATAGTACTTTTGTAAAACATCAAACTACAGTAACATTTCTGGCTTGATGCATATGCATTACTTTCAAAGAACAGAGCATCTCTGAGCGAGGACAGTGTGTGCATTTATTAGTTACCTAAGGGATTCCCAGCAAACTGTGGAATAACTTTGAGGATATTTTCTTTTTTTTTTCAACAAAGAGAAATCAAAGAAGCAGTGAATGAAAAAGTGGACCTGAGGGCTACTCACAGTTCTTCAGACATGATTCATGAATATGCATGATGATGATGATGCATGTTTTATATGCAAATTCACACTTAGATTCATGTGTGTGTGTGTGTGTGTGTGTGTGTGTGTGTGTGTGTGTGTGTGGGGGGGGGGGGGTCTATTTCATTGTGTTTACGCTTATAGTGAAAACTCAACTTTTCAACTCTGTTACTTTATTTATTTTTCTTGACACAATCTTCAAAAAACTTAAAGCGGTCATGAACTGAGAAATCAAATGTTCCTTGAGCGTTTGACATATAAGAGGTCATCATAATATAAGAATATCCTGTAAGTTTCAGAACTGAAAACGTCCTTGTTAGTCCAAAAACAGCTTTTATTGTAACCAGAGAACGCCTCGTTGTGGAATGAGCCTGTGATAGATGGTGAAAGAGCGCCTCTGCAGAAGAAGAGCGACGCCCACTTCATCATCAAAACTGTGGCCCCGCCCACTGGAGTGTTAGTGAGATGACGAGGAGAGAAGAGCGACTACAAATAACATCACCTTCCAAAGGATCCTAATGCTAGGAATGAGCTGATTTATTCTCAACAATGTGAATGTCTCAGTCGAGCATTATTTATTTGTGTTCGCTACATTTCACTGTGGATTCTTTGGGAAATCAGTCACAATTTTGGCGCTTTTACGATATGGACTCGACAGTAACGCCACAACATGTGAGTAACCGTGTTCATTCTAACGCCTGATCTGAGACCAGTGATTCCTGATATGATTCATGTACAGTCAGATGATCTTTATCTGTGTGTCAGTGAATCAAACCACAATCACTGGAGCTGTCAATCAAACAGTGTGAGTTTATCAGTGACTGAGTTCTGGACTCGCACCAAAACTCCCGTTATAATCAACAAATCTCTTATTTACATTGTGTTTGCTCTGTTAGTTATGATGAAAGCATTTGTTAGTGTGCAGAAATCCAGTCACAATGACGAGATCCTGCATTCATGAGCTCAACATGTGTGTGATCGGCTACAATGATCATCACTGCAACCTTTCATGCCACAATCTGAATATAATGCAATAATCAACACTTTTCACAATTAGTTAACTAGAGAGCTGTAATAGTAAAAAAAACAAGCTGAAAGTTTTTGAGAGAGTTCCACGTGTAATACTGTACTTATTTCCTATGCAAAAATGAAAGCCAATCACAGCAGTGGGCGTTTACACTGAAGTCTCACAGCAGCCAATCACTGCAGTGGGCGTTTACACTGAAGTCTCACAGCAGCCAATCACAGCAGTGGGCGTTTACACTGAAGTCTCACAGCAGCCAATCACTGCAGTGGGCGTTTACACTGAAGTCTCACAGCAGCCAATCACTGCAGTGGGGCGTTTACACTGAAGTCTCACAGCAGCCAATCACAGCAGTGGGCGTTTACACTGAAGTCTCACAGCAGACACGCCCCTTCAATCAGAGGCTAAAATCAGGGTAGTAAAAATGCCTTTTATTTCTAAATTATAACATTTTTTGCAGTTCATGACCCCTGTAATACTATGAATAATGTGTTGTAGTTCAATTATATTTTTTAGCACAAATTAACCCTGTAACTTTCAACTCCAAACATTTTTGGGACGTAGTGCATCTGAACATACAGAAAATTCAAAGGTCATTTCTACTTCTGTCTCAAACACTTCTTGATTCAACCGTAATGACACCTCGACGTCACAGACGAACAGTTTAACAGCACACTAGAGGCGTGGAAAACTAATTGGACACAGTCGATGCGGGGAAATGTATTAATTTCTCATTTGAATAATCCAGTGCTGATAGGCCCAGAAGCCAACCTTTATGAGGAACAACATACGCTTGCAATTACCCACAATCCTCAGAGGCTGTCTTTGAGTGTTCTGTTGAACTTTGATAACCTCGTACCGAAACATTTAGTAAAAAAAACAGTAGTGTAATAAACACTGAAGCCTCATTTTGTTACTTTGTTTCTGTCCCATAGTTTTACTACAGGGAAACTCAGTGCCAAGAAACAATGAGAAGTATTTTAATAAATCAATTGAATTCAAACGACTGCAAGGATTTTAATTTCCTGAGAACATATGACCTTATATTAATAGACACGGAAAGCCATCGATTGCAATCGCCGGCTCTCTGAAGCTCAGCCTCAATTATTGAACTGAAGAAGAAAACGCAATGACCAATAATACATTACATCATTATCTGGGTCAAGACAATCCCTTATGAAGTGCATCGCTGCTTCAATTACCAACGGCAGTCTGAGATATTCAAGAGTCTCAGCTTGACAGAGTTTCAGTGGCTGATTATTGAAGCCTTCATTTACAGTTCGACTCTCTGATCTACTGTAATTGTGACAAAATCAGGTCACTCTCCCCATGTCAGGCCTTTTCCTTTTCCTTCAGTTAGAGGAACATGCTTTACCAATTTAAGACATTTCAAAACATGATGTTGCCATCATAATTTGCATCATATGTTTCAGAAGACAGCTGTAAAACATAACATTTAGCCATATGGCTTTAAAGACACTGAAATGCGTAATATTGACATTTGCACTTTTTATGTACATTTATGTACTATGTATATATTTTAATAAATGTATTTGAATAATTACATTTCAGAGGCCCTACCCTAATCCTTAACAAGTGTTGTTAATATTATTAAATGATTTATTTATAATAAAATAATAATTGCTTGAATTAGGTTTTATTTTTATAACTTTAGTTTTCATTTGTATTTTAGGAATTTTGTTAAAAGGGTCATGAACTGGCTTTTAAATCTTTTTTTACTGTTGTCTGAGGTCAACTTATGACGTTTTTACATTTTAAAACATCATAATTAATAAGTAATAGGCTATTTTCTGCCCTGGTTTTGAGGCTCTCTCCTGGAACGCTCTGTTTTTATGGGCGTGCCGCACTGAAGAAGTAAACGCCCACTGCTATGATTGGATAACAGTTTTGCATATTATAATGAGCTTCGGCTCTCCAGTCATTACACGTGAGGAATTGTTTTGTTTTTGTTATTTTAAATACGTCGGCTTAAACTCATTTGATTTGAGTTATTTCAATTAGTAACATCTATTTTCTTATTCAAGTTTATTAAGTTTAACATATTCATCTATCATTAATATTTTGTCCTATTTCCCAGAAGAAGGTACATACAAAAATCCAAATTTTTAGTAAGAAAATGAAACTGATTCAAAATACACTCTTTTCTGATTTTTTTTCTTCTTCTTCTTCTTTAAATGTAAGATATATAACCATTGAAACAAAATGATTACACCTTTTGCCTTCGTCCATTCTGACCCCGAAGTGAATTGCGGCTTTACGCATGAAATTATGCTGATTTTCCTCTATTACTGAGACTTTACTCAAATTACTTCTGTAAAATACGTTTAGCCTCTTTCCTACACTCACACACAGATTTTTTCCCTTCCCACCGGGACTGTGGTTTGTTTATAAGCATGTATGCGCACACATGCACACAATATTTCTGAAATTAAATAAAAAGGCAAATTAAATTAACGTCTGTTTGAAGATCAAAAGTTCGCAGAGCAAATAGTCTACATTTGAAAAAGAAAAAGGAGAAGTCCATTAGTGAAGCACTGCAGCATGAAGCAGATTCAGGCTGTTTATCTTTTTTTTTTCATTTGAAAGTTAAAGTTTACGCAAGTAAAATAAATAAGTTTTGTTTAAAAACATTTCAGAGAAATACTGATGTTTTGTTTGCAGCCAAATCAGCCCTGACCCGTCGAGGCATGGGCTCCACTAGACCCCTGAAGGTGTGCTGGTGGTATCTGGTACCAAGATGTTAGCAGCAGATCCTTTGAGTCCTTTGATAGAGACTGAGCACTGCAGACCGGGAACACCCCACAAGAGCTGCAGTTTTGGAGATGCTCTGACCCAGTGTCTATATATATGCGCATCGCACTGGTTTTTGCTTATTTTCTTGCAAAAATTTTACATTTCAAAGGATTTATTTAATAAAAGGGGGCAAATGTAGCATTGTAAAAACAAGAAAATAATATATATATATTAGGGCTGTCAAAAGATTAAGCGTGATTAATCGCATCCAAAATAAAAGTTTGTGTTTACATAATATATGTGTGTGTACTCTGTTAATTATTATTTATATATAAATACACACACAAGCATGTATATATTTAAGAAAAATATTATTTTTATATATAAAATATTTATGTTTATATATATTATAGATTATATAAATGTATATACAGTATATACATGCAAATATTTCTTAAATATACACATGAATGTGTGTGTGTATTTATATATAAATAATAATTAACAGAGTACACACACATATATTATGTAAACACAAACTTTTATTTTGGATACGATTAATCGCGATTAATCTTTTGACAGCCCTACTATATATATATTACTGTTTTGTAAGCTTACGTTCCACAGGGTCCAAACCTGTTAATTCAATGGTTTAATATTCTAAGGATTCATTATGTACATTTCTAAAAACTGTTGGTAAATTAAATGCATGCATTTTAGATGTTAATGTAAATTTTAGTGTCAATGCAAACACACAATAGTAGAACCAGACTTTACGTACAAATAGGGCAAGACAGCAGGCCAACCTGCTCACATTTTTGAACAGAGCTTTAGATTGACAGTGACACTTCACATTCAGGACAGGGCTGGAGACAGAATGTGCCTCACACACACACACACACACACACACAGTGTGAAGCCAGGCCAGCGGACAGTGATGGATCTTATTCATTTTAATGCTGGCCTCTGTTTTCCTGCATTTGCTGTATGAGAATAGCAAACTGCCTCCTGTCACAGAGAGCAGGGCCGCCGTCCCCCGGCGCACAATCCTTGATTTTCTTCAGTGGCCCCTGCAAACTCTCCCTACCCATCATTCTCCTCTTCTTTCCACTTCCACTACTCTCTCCATCTCTCTTTTTTTCTTATTCCGGCTTCCCCTCTCTCTCTGAAAGCCGTATCAAAGGGCAATTTGTAGTGTATGTTGGACCACAGCGTGGGTCCGGCTGTGCTCTAAAGTTGATGAACATGATGAAAGCAACCATCCTCATCCTCATGTGACAGACAGATAAGAGCGACCTTCAGCCGGGGCGTTCCGGAAGGCGACGGGTGACCTTGGATGGGAAGAGTGGGAGAGGATGGATGGGACAGGATCTCAGCGTGAGTCTGCGGCTCTCAAAGCACCAGCAGCAAGAGGCAGAGATCAACTCCTCACCGCCCCCTAATGAAGGCTGATCTGAGCTCAGCGTGCGTCTGCTGTGGGCCGCTGCGTGTTTGGGGGGGTTCTGTGTGTACACCCGTGAATGACGACAAAAGACTTCATGTTGATGTTTTTTGACTGGGTGCAGAAAGTAACACAAAGACTATAAATAGACAACATGACTTTCTAGTGTTGTCTTCACTGCATGCACACAAAAACAAATGCAGCGGTCCGTGAGGGGAGCGTGCGGGTCAAGGGTTTGTGCAAGATGGCAAAAAGAAAACCCACCTGTTCTTTAAGAAATTTATAAACGTTTACAAAATGATAATAATAAATATATTTTTTGCATAAAGTGTCACTGTATGTGGTATGGCAAAGTCACAATGCTATGGAAGCTTGATTCTACTATGGAGCAAACACAAATAAAAAGGAAATTGTAATTTATATCTTACAGTTGCATGAAAAAAACTTTTTCATGCAATTGCAAGTTCATATCATGCAATTCAGACTTTATAAAAAGCAATTTTAAGTGTGTTTATTCTGTATCTAACAATTGTTACTTTTTTTACGAGAAAAAATTGAGAGACAAATTTGCAATTGTGAGATAAAAGTCAAAATGATGAAATATAAACTTGCAAATGTAGGGTAAAAAGCCTATATTACTTTCGTTTTATTTTATATTTTATTTATTTAATTTAATTTTATTTAATTTAATTTAATTTAATTTAATTTTAATTTAATTTAATTTAATTTAATTTTATTTTATTTTATTTTATTTTATTTTATTTTATTCCATGGCAGAAACAAGCTTCCATTCAATGCCGCTTGATGTATGGGTTTTTATTTTTTCTTCTTCTTTTTTTTTTATTTATTCAAAACGGTTCATAAACTTGCTACTAGTGAAATATCAGCTATTCTGATTATCAAACATATGCAAATGTATTTTGTGTTTTAAAAAACATTAATAATGATCAGGTTAGTTATAAATAGGCTGTGGGAACAGTACATTTTTATATGTACATAAACAATGTGTGTTTGATATGGTTAAAAAATTATGTTTGAAATGTATTTTTTTATATTTATTAGTTTTATTTAATGTTTATTTTTTATTATTGCCATTTCCATAGAATCAGTTTTAGTTTTTCAAATTATTATTATTATTTGCTAGCACACTACTATTCAAAAGTGTATTAATTTATTTATTTTCATATTCAGCTTTACCACTGAAGGAATTCATTTCATTTTAAAATGTATTAAACAAATGAAAAAAATATTTTACATTGTAAGAATATTTCACAATATTACTGTTTTACTGTTTTATTGGTAAAATAAATGCAGTCTTTGTTTATTTTTTCATCTCACTGAACCCAAACTTTGTGAACGCTAGTGTTCATGTATTTAAAGGTGTCATGAACTGGCTTTTTAAATTTCTTTATACTGTTGTCTGAGGTCAACTTATGACGTTTGCGTGGCTTTTACATTCAAAAACATCATAATGAATAAGTAATAGGCTATGTTGGGTTTTCATGTTTTATGGGGGACTTTCCATAGGCGTAATGGTGTTTTTATACAGTACATACTGTATATTCTATCCCCTTACACTGCCCCTGCCCCTAAACCTACCCATCACACACACACACACACACACACACACTGCCCCTGCCCCTGCCCCTAAACCTACCCATCACACACACACACACACACACACACACACACACACTGCCCCTAAACCTACC
>JARQWZ010006384.1:0-54604 GCA_033150135.1 Gobio occitaniae
ACTCAAGCGATTCGCGTTGAGAGTCGTCTTCATGCCGTGTGGCTCCGAAGTGAATGACAGCGTGCATTCGCTCTCGCTTCCTGTTTATACCCGCGGCGCGGGGCGGAGCGCGAGATGCAAATCTCGCACGCCAATTGTTCATTGGCCGGTTCTAGATAGCTCGAAGCTGATAGGGGCTCCCAGAAGTGATCCCAATTCGTCGGTACGTCCGACGTACGTCGAACGTGACCGACTGAATGGGAACCTTGGGCATAAGTAAAAGAGCAATGTATTTTGGTTGTCCACTAGTGATTGACAACTTGAGATGAGTTTACATATATTACAAACCATGTAGGCATTTGCTCATGACCACTATTTTTCTAGGCTCTAATTCATAGCTTTCAATAATATAATAATATAAAACCATGTCAGATGTGGCCCAGAATTACTTCTTTTTCGTTAAAAGATATCTGGCAATACTATTTTTACATTGTCCTTGTTACAGGTTACATGTACTTGTATTTGTATTAAAAACAGTAAATTCGGTGTGAGAACGCTGTGCACATCTGGCTGTCGCTTCACGCTGTGAATGCCAATTATTGTTTTGCCCATCTTCTTTTGTTTGAGTCTCTCCCGCTTTGTTGTTTTTTGGATTACTTGGATTACTTTTTGGCCAGCTGTGATTTTATCCTGTTTTCCAAACATCAGGATTATCCAGCAATTTATAGCAGGTCACTAAAACGGGTCACTAAAGACACCAACACTCTAATTAATGCTTTGATAACCTCTCGTCTCAACTATTGTAATTCACTTCTTATTGGGTTGCCTGGTAGAACAATCACTTGACTATATGTACAACATTCTGCCACCAGAGTCATCAATCAAGTCAAGAAATCTGATCACATTACCCCTTTGCTCTATAATCTACATTGGCTACCTGTTTCTGTCCGCATTCAGTATAAAATTCTATTGTTAACTTTTAAATGTCTTCATGGACTTGCTCCCCATTATTTATCTGAACTTCTGCACTGTTATTCTCCTCCCCGTTCTCTCCGGTCATCCGATTTAAAACTGCTTACTGTACCTCGTTTCCGTCTTTCAACAATGGGTGGTAGATCAATCAGTGCTGTGGCTCCAAAACTCTGGAATTCTCTCTCTCTTACTCTGCGTGATACTGCTACTATATCCTCATTCAAATATCTACCAAAAATATATATTTTCTTACAGCATTTCCAACCCTCCTCTGTTCAGTCTTCTGCTGTTTTTTTGTGTGTTGTTGTTTGTTTTATTTTGTTTTGTTCCAAACTTTACTGCTCTCTAGAGGTCTTTCGCTGCAGATACTTTTATGTTCTCCATTCTTCTACCTGCAGAAGCAGATATACAGTAGCTAATTGATTGAATCATTTGCAGCACTAGATGTGCCATACCCTCTCTCTCTGTTCTCACAATTTATAAGGCTTTTAAAAAGTGGTGATCGACCAACATACTGGCTTTAAATGCAAGAAGCAGTTTTGCTCTTTCACTTGTTTATTAGAGTCTAACTGGACCCATATATCCCTTCCTGCTTCCTGCTTCGCTACTGTTCGGACGCTCTTGCTTACTGCTCCGCGCTTTGCTCTATCGCTTCTATATTTTACAACTCCAGCAAATCAGCACAGTGCTCAAACGACAAAGCTTGACTCCAATGATAAAATTAGAAACTCTGGTGACTGAATTCCTAAACAAAAAGCGGAATATTTCAACCGACCAGCCTCCCACTGCCTCCAGCTTACATTCCGGAGAAGGGAAAACACAGCTGCCTACATTCAAAAGGATAAGAAAATGCCTCTTCTAGAATCTACTTGCTGCACAAACTGCCACAGACTTTTACAAAGGATTGCAGTTCTTGAAACAAAGTTATTTGCGGAACCATCCATCCAGACGAATCACACAGCAGAGCTTCATCATGATCGCCCTCTGCACACTGCCGGTGAGTCCCATAAATGTAGTGCTACTCAACATGTAGAGAAACAAGTAACTGATCAACACACTAATCGATGGAACAAACAGGGAGCAAGACCCAAAGGCACTCGAGACATCAGATTGTCACGAGCATCACATATTGCCGCAGTAGCATGCTCTACCCCAGACACAAGGATTGCAAACACTAGTTTTCTACCCCCAAATATACATCTTGAAAACAGATTTGAAGTGCTAATGAATGTGGGTGAGGATTCCCCAAACGTGATAAATGTGACCGAACACAGATTGAATCAGCCCGCAGCTAACACTAAGGCTAACAGGCGCTCAAGGTCGAGCAGACAGCGGCCCTCAGCTCAGCCCAGGACTCTGATAGTGGGCGACTCATTAGCAGCAGGGATACAACTACATGTTGCCTTCCACAAGCAACAGTTTCTGATGTAAACAGGGAACTTAAGAACATTCTGATGAAACATAAGACTGCAAATCGACTTATCATTCATGTGGGAAAGAACGATATTCAGAGAGAGGGGTCAGAACTCCTAAAGAGGGATTTCAATGAACTTTTTGACACACTTAGAAAACTGAAAGTTCAGCCGTTCATCAGTGGACCACTTCCAGCAAGAGGAACAAATAGGTTCTCACGGCTACTTGGGCTTAATACATGGCTGCAAAAAACCTGCAACTTGAAGGGAGTGAACTTTATCGACAATTTTAATCTCTTCTGGAGTCAGAGACAACTGTTTACATCAAATGGCCTCCACCCAAACAAACTCGGTGCAAGAGTGCTAAAGGACAATATTTATTTTTCCCTTCATCATCCTTCAGCTGTGTGTGCTAACCCACTCAACCTGGATGGCACACACACACCAGTACAGTACGATCACAGGACTTCATTTCAGCATCTGAATGGACATGCGGTTGATACACCCCACAAGGACAATGATAACACCACGCAGCCACAACAACCACTTCTCATGGACACACTCCCAGCTGAGCCCCGCCCTCAGAGCTCACCACAGACAGACTGTGACGGATTAGAACTGCTCCAAGTGACACAGATCGAGCCACTAAACAGTAACATCTCAGCCCATACTGTGGAGTCTGTGGAGGAACTGGTAAAAATGGGGACCATCAGGGGTGAGACTGGTGAACTTTTACAACTTATATGTGATATAAGCAATAAGCTGGAAGAAATGTCACTCCTTGAACCAGACAATAACATATCAACAGCATCCCCACTTCTGAGCTTCACAGAGAAAATGGATTTTGTTTATACTGGCAACAGACAATCACACTCGATCGCTGCTAGCCCCCAGATTTCAACAAAAGAGCGTCGAGCCCCACAACCACCAAAGACTGTAGGCCCAGCTCGCTCAGCCCCTCCTCCTGTGAGATTTCTTCGGTCACAACGCCATGGCACACACCCTCCTCCATCTGCACCAAAAACAACTGATACCAGCTCTCAGTGACGTGTTCTGGGTCCTCGCAACGTCAACAGCAATCTTATCAAATGTTTACAAAACATGCGTGAGCCCAGTGCACCTGTTTCTTTCTCTATTTCTGTTCTGTTACGTGA
Source organism: Gobio occitaniae (assembly GCA_033150135.1). Lineage (NCBI taxonomy): Eukaryota > Metazoa > Chordata > Actinopteri > Cypriniformes > Gobionidae > Gobio > Gobio occitaniae. The sequence goes on from JARQWZ010006384.1 coordinate 3,518, forward strand.
TAGAAAGTCCAAGGCTTTCTCAGGCCGTATGGCAAACCCATCTAATCTGCTGCCTGTTACTTGTCAAACTAAGATTACTGTGGGGGAAAAAATCAAAGTGAATACTGTTAAGTTAGCACTTTTAAACATCCGTTCACTTAAAAACAAATCATTTGTAGTCAACGACTTAATATCCACAAACAACCTAGATTTTTTGCTTCTAAATGAAACGTGGCTAGAAGACAGCTGCAGTGCAACAGTCCTCAATGAAACAGCCCCTCCTAACTTTACTTTTATGAGTGTCTGCAGACCAGTCAAAAGGGGTGGGGGGGTCGCAGCTCTATTTAAAGATGTTTATCAATGTAAGCAAGTATCATTCGGTGATTATTTGTCTCTAGAATATCTGGGCATTGTGCTAAAAGGTGCACCACGCATCCTGCTTATCATTATTTATAGGCCTCCGAAATATTCTCCGGCCTTTATTGATGACTTTACAGAGCTGTTATCAGCAATCTCATCTGAGTATGACTGTTTTGCTATTGCTGGGGATTTTAACATTCACATTGACAATGCTGAATCCAGTACAACAAAAGATCTGTTCTTAACACTTTTGATTTGACACAACATGTACACGGACCCACACATGATCGTGGACACACTCTAGATTTACTTATCAGTAAGGGGCTAAACATTTCATCGATAGTTATTAAGGATATGGCACTGTCTGATCATTTCTGTATTTTCTTTGATATATCAATCTCTCCTGCCATTGAAATTAGATCTGTCTCTGTCAAAAAGAGATGCTTAAATGAGAACACTAGTGTGCTGTTTATGAAGGCTATATCTCTAACACCAAGCATATCTGCAGACTCTGTTGATTTTCTCTTTGACTCTTTTAACTCAAAAGTTAAGAGTGTAATTGATGATATTGCTCCTGTGAAAGTCAGAAAAAAGAGTAGCAAACAAAAAGCACCTTGGAGAAACTCAACAGCAGTGCAATTAATGAAAAGACAATGCAGGAAATCTGAACGCATGTGGCGAAAGACAAAACTTGTAGTCCATTACAACATTTATAAAAACAGTCTTCGTGCTTTCAATGTGGAACTAGGCAAAGCTAGACAGACCTTCTTTTCAAATATTATAAACAGAAACATAAACAACACACGCACTCTTTTTGCTACTGTAGAGAGACTAACAAACCCCCCGAGTCACATTCCCAGTGAAATGCTCTCAGACAGCAAATGTAGTGAGTTTGCTTCCTTCTTCTCCGAGAAAATCATTAATATCAGAAATGCGATCAGCACATCGTTCAGTTGCTCTGAGGTGTGTCAGATGAGACAACAACCTCATAAAGTTCAAGATCATTGAAAAAGTTGTTTTCAGTCAGCTGAACAAATTCTTGAACTCAAACGGATACTTTGACAATTTTCAATCTGGTTTCCGACCGCATCACAGCACAGAGACAGCGCTCATAAAGATTATAAATGATATTCGCCTCAATACAGATACAGGCAAAACATCAATTCTGGTACTACTGGACCTCAGTGCTGCATTCGACACTGTTGACCACAACATACTTCTTGACAGGCTAGAAAATTGGGTTGGGCTTTCTGGAATGGTCCTCAAATGGTTCAGGTCATACTTAGAAGGGAGAGGTTATTATGTGAGTATAGGTGACCATAAGTCTGAGTGGACATCCGTGACATGCGGAGTCCCATAAGGGTCAATTCTTGCACCACTCCTATTCAACCTATACATGCTGCCACTGAGCCAAATAATGAAAAATAACAAAATGGCTTACCACAGCTATGCTGACGACACCCAGATCTACTTAGCCCTGTCACCTAATGACTACAGCCCCATTGACTCTCTATGTAAATGCATTGATGAAGTTAACAGTTGGATGTGCCAAAACTTTCTTCAGTTAAACAAAGACAAAACTGAAATCACTACATTAGGAAACAAAGATGAAATTCTCAAGGTGAACGCATATCTTGAGGCTAAAGGTCTAAAATCAAAAAATCAAGTCAGAAATCTTGGTGTGATTTTGGAGTCTGACCTGAGTTTCAGTAGTCATGTCAAAGCAATAACTAAATCAGCTTACTATCATCTAAAAAATATTGCAAGAATTAGAAGCTTTATTTCCAGGCAAGACTTAGAGAAACTCGTTCATGCCTTTATCACCAGCAGGGTGGATTATTGTAATGGTCTTCTCACTGGCCTTCCCAAAAAGACCATTAGAAAGCTGCAACTCATACAGAATGCTGCTGCCAGGATCCTGACCAGAACCAGAAAATATGACCATATCACACCAGTCCTCAGATCTTTACACTGGCTTCCAGTTACATTTAGGATAGATTTTAAAGTACTATTACTTGATGTTTTATAAACAAATTTCGGGAGGAACACATTCAGGAAATTAAAACTGTTAAGTGGAGCAGACCCAGATAATTAAACCTAATTGAACACAAGAGGAGCTCATTAAAAAATCAACGATAGGAGGTGTATATAGACTGCCGATTTACCTTCCTGACGTTGACTGTTTCTTAGCATGGACTTCTACAGGCGCAGAGATGTTTGGGGCTGGGCCCACCGGTCTCCCCTCAGCCTCTCAGCTCATTCCTCCTCCAGTTCCTAACCCTTTGCATTTTCAGTGGCCTCCAGCTCCCACCGCAGATGCTAGCGCGAGCTTGCTAGCGGTCCAAGCTCCAAGTTATCAACAATTTACTAACACTCTTTTTTTTTTTTTTTTTCAGTGGCCTGCAGCTCCAGCAAACGCAGGGCCGCCTCTACCAGCAGCACAAGAGCATACGTCTCAGATGCATCCTTCTCTTTCTCATGCCCCTAACATTCTGTTCCTTCCAAGCTCCAGACGCAGCCCTGGTTCCTCTCTCTTCCAACCGCCTTCTGCAAACTAAATCTTCGTTCTCTCTTCTCACAGCAAAACCGATGCCTGTCCCAGCTAACGCTGTTTCCTCTGAGCCGCCTCCAGTGGCCCAAAACATCCGGGCTCAGATCTTGGCAGGTTTGGACATTGATTTGTCATCACTCTCTCTGTTTCCTGTGTCAGACATAAACCGTCAAATAGACTGCGGGGACTTTTTAGTCACTTTAAAAAACCCCAACCCACATTCATCCCGCTTACTTTCTTTTCCTGAATTTTCGTCTGCCTTTTCCCGTTTCACGGACATCATTTGTTCAGTTTTCCCCCAAAGGCGCCGCGAGCTGAATGATTGTCTGGCAATCATAGCCGAGCTCGCGCTGTCCTATGGGGGAGGTCACTTCTACACATATCACAAACTCTTCTCTGAGAAGTGTGCCGTGCGGCTAGCCCAGTGGAACCAGTGCGCTTACTGGGTCGCTCTCGACACAGACCTCCACAGCAGGGGGTTCTTAGGCTGCAGGAATATTTCGGGTGCAGTCGGCAGGTCTGTAGCACATGCTACTGCGTTATGTCCTAAGATTAACCCTTCCCTTCCCTGCCCGGTTGTGATGGGAAGTTTGGTTCTTTTCCGCGAACCGGTTCTTTCGGACAGTTCGTCCAATGAACCGGATCAAAACTGGTTCACCAGCTCTTTTGCGCTCAAACGTAATGACGTCATTTCACAATGATGTAATTATGCCATGTCTATTGCGGGCTGGATAAACACACTTTACACATTAAAATATATAAAGTCAGTAATCATAACATCAGTCAGATAAAATATCATCATAATCTGATAGTTTATTACAAAGTTTTACATCTAAAGTATCCTAACACATGCAGTGATGCAAACGACCTTTACAGTTATAAAATCAATAAATCAGTCTTCATCAGTGCAGAAACCATGATCCACTTACTATGTTTTTGTAATTAAATAAATACGGTTCGCCAGATTTTCTTCTCATTTATGTCGGAGTCGGTTCAGACACGCGCTCATATCAGCTGTTGTTTGTTCCAGAGAGACTCGCCGTGCAGTCTGTCAGTCGCTCGACGCATGCTCAGTATCATCAGCTCATCGTTTCTCAATCGGACATGTCCGAAATAAACAGTTCTCGGTTCAGTGTACTGCTGATCCGAAAACTGGTTGCAACCGATTCTTGACTCAACAACGAGAACGAAATTGAGATTCGAGAACCGCCAGATTGATTCAAAAGGAGTCGCTTGCTTCACCTTCGCTGTAGTTTAATTAGGCTACGTCATTTTTTTTTTTTCTTTATATCACCTTGTTTACAAATTAAATACAATGGAGTCCTAACAAAGTTAGGCAGAGTGTTTTTCTGAATTCAAACCTATTATAAGAGACGGTCAAGCTGCATATGGAAATTAACCTCTGTCTAAAACTGCTTTGCACCTTGTTTTTGCTATTATTATTATTTAATTATTTTTGATAAAGCACAATAACTTTTTAATTTACAAACAACAGGCAATACCTGTTAAATATAGTGTGTAAGACAATTACAGTGTAAGTGCACTTTTCCAGCAATTGTTCTTTTTGAAATGTGTGTATTTGAACAATTGAATATTTTTGTTTTTCATTGTTTATTTAATACTAACCCAATTTGTGAATGTGTCCTCATTAACTATAATTACACGTAAACATTAATTTTTAAATAAATAAATACTTCAATCATAGATAGTCAATCACATGCTCATGCAGTGATAAGATGAACTTGAAATGATGAAAACATATTTCCACAATGTTTTATATTATAACACGTCTCGATGTTCAACAAAATTGGTGAACTGATTAAACCTAGCTATGTGCCACGATCTGCAAACTACTCTGCTAACTACAAGTCTAGAAGAGATCCCCCTCGTTTCATTGACAACCAGGCCTGCAACAGTTTTAACCAAGGGAGATGTATTAGTCAATGTTACAGATTCTGCATATTTGCAATTCTGTGTATAAACAGCTTGATCCCTCTCAACGAATTCTCTCTCAAATACCACGATATAGAGCATGTTATCGAAACGATTAAAACCGCTGGTCGGGGTGCTTGGCTCGCAAAGATTGACATCACTTCTGCTTTCAAAGTGATGCTCATTCATCCCAATTCCTGGCTTATTCAGGGTACAAGAAATTCTACTTCGCCGTTCGGTCGTAAAAACAGCCCCAAGATTTTCGACATACTATCGAGAAAATAAATAGGATAATTCTTATCGCATCTACTTTCCTAGATGACTCCCACCGTTCTAAACACGAAATCCTATCACTGCTAGGTCACTTAAACTTCGCAATGCGCATCATTCCACAAGGCCGCCCTTTCATCTCGCATCTTCTCTCACTTGCATCTTCGGTTCACGCGCTGGAGGACCAAATTCCAATAACCACGGCGTGTCGCGACGAACTTAGGCTATGGATAACATTCCTAAACCAGTTGGAACGGCTTGTCTTTTTCCATAACAATCTCGTTTCTTCCCCTGTTGACATCCAACTTTTCACAGATGCAGCCCCTTCAATCGGCTTTGGGGGATTCTATCAAGGACGCTGGTTCATGTCTCCATGGCCACCGCAGTTCAAGACATGCTACAGTCCTCAGCTCTGTTTGAGCTTTACCCTCTTGTAGTCGCGGCTTTTCTGTGGGGGGAAAGAATGGGCGGCTAGTAGCATATTAGTGCATTGCGACAACGAGGCAACAATCCAGTGCATTAATAAAGGCCGCTCTCATTCACCTGCTCTAATGCCCCTTCTAAGACGTCTCGTCTGGATCTCTGCTTGTGATCAATTTATTATTACTGCAAAACAGGTCCAAGGTACGAAAACCTAATTGCTGACTCCCTGTTTCATTTTCGTTTCAGAAATTCAGGACATTGGCTCCAGAGGCGGATCTTTTCCCAACCTCAGTACCTCATTATTCAGAACTGATATTCCCATAAACCACCCGCTCCACCCATCTGCCAGCGAGACTTACCCCTCTGACACAGCGAGTCTTGATCTCCCATCAGACGTCGGCGAGAGCTCTCCCGGCCAGGTGTTTTCACTTCTACTTCACCGTGCCGTTGGCCGATAGGACCCACTCACCCGACGTCGGGAACTGATCCTGATGGAGGCCGGGTGGGTCCCCTCGGTCAGTCGTTTTCTTTGAATTATGCCGTCCCGTCAATCGGTCGGTAGGGCTCACTCATCTGATCCAACAAGTCTTGATCTCTTATCAGATGAGGCTGAGCCCTCCCGATCTGCCGTTTCCAAATAAACGCACCCCGTCCACCAGCCTGTGAGCATCCAGCTGAGTTGGGCGGTTTAGTTGCCCCCCTTTTTTATTCGACCGGTAGGGCTTCTCTCGTCTGATACAGTGCAAAAACTCTTGAACATAGCAAAAACTCTTGAACGAGTTGTTTTCAACCAGGTTTCATCCTTCCTCTCACAGAATAACCAGCTGGACTCGAACCAATCCGGTTTCAAAAGGGGCCACTCCACAGAGACTGCATTACTGTCGGTCACCGAAGCCCTACGGATAGCTAAAGCTGAGTCCAAATCATCAGTCCTTGTCCTCCTTGATCTATCTGCTGCCTTTGACACGGTAAATCATCAAATCCTTCTGTCCACCCTCTCATCACTGGGCATCACAGGGACTCCGCTCCATTGGTTTGAATCTTATCTCACAGGTAGGTCATTCAAGGTTGCCTGGAGAGGAGAGGAATCCCAAGTGCATCAACTGACCACGGGGGTTCCTCAGGGCTCAGTGCTTGGACCTCTCCTTTTCTCCATTTACACTACTTCATTAGGTCCCATCATACAGGCACATGGCTTCTCATATCACTGCTATGCGGATGACACTCAGCTCTACCTTTCATTCCAACCAGACGACCCCACAGTAGCTGCACGAATCTCCAGCTGTCTGGCTGACATCTCTGCATGGATGAGTAAAAACCACCTACAGCTCAACCTGGCAAAGACTGAGTTCCTCATCTTTCCCGCCAGTCCCACTATGCAACATGACTTCACCATCCAGCTAGGTGCATCCCTGATCTCCCCTTCAAAATCAGTCAGAAATCTTGGAGTTACATTTGATGACCAGTTGTCCTTCAGAGAACACATTGCTAAGACAGCTCGCTCTTGCAGGTTTGCGCTCTACAACATCAGGAAGATCAGACCGTTCCTAACAGAACACGCAACACAGCTTCTTGTCCAGGCCCTGGTTATTTCTAGACTTGACTACTGCAATGCGCTTCTGGCTGGACTCCCCTCTTGTGCGATCCAAACACTTCGAATGATCCAGAATGCAGCGGCACGTCTGGTCTTCAACGAGCCCAAAAGGACCCACGTCACACCACTCTTCATCTCTCTGCACTGGCTACCACTCGCTGCTCGCATCAAGTTTAAGTCGCTGACGCTTGCCTACAGAGCCACCACGCACTCAGCTCCTGCATACTTTGACTCGATTCTACGTCGACACACCCCCACCAGAAGCCTTCGTTCAGCTAAGGAGCGAAGGCTTGTGGTACCATCACAGAGAGGCAAAAAATCCCTCTCCAGAACATTTTCATTCAACGTTCCCAGCTGGTGGAACGATCTGCCCACCGCCATCCGAAATGCGGATTCATTGACAACATTCAAAAGTCAACTAAAAACTCATCTCTTCCGTGAGCACTTAACCTCCTAAAAAAAAAACAAAAAAAAAACTTTCCTTTCCTCTTTTCCTCCTCTTTCCCGCCCTACTCTAACCTGTGCTACACTGTGAAATGTACACGGACCAAGTATTTCAGGCACTTGTTGCGCTCACTCGACTCTTCACGACCAATCGCTTATTGTACCCCCAAGTTGTAAGTCGCTTTGGATAAAAGCATCTGCTAAATGCATAAATGTAAATGTAAAATGTAAATACAGTGAGCCCTGGCCTCCCATCGGATGTCGTAAAGAGCCTTTCCGATCTGTCTTTCTAAACTAGGACTGCTCCACGTTCATCAGCTAGTAGGGCCCGTCCACCCGGCGATGCGAGCTCCCGCCAAATGCAATACGGGCCCCCCTAGTCAAGTGGTTACAAACCATGATGCTCCTCATTTATCGGCTGGTTGGGCTTTTCCCGTCTGATACAGTGAGCCTTGGCCTCCCATCGGACGTCACAAGCAGATCCAAGCTCTCGGAAGATGGTCTTCCCACGCTTTTCAAAGCTACATTAGGACTGACCGATACCACATCAAGAAAGCTCACCAAACCCTTATTAATTAACAACCCTTATAAAAAACCCTATCCTTTCTTTCTCTTTTTTCAAACTAGCGAGGCTCACCCGTTCAATACAGCGAGTCTTGATCTCCTGTCGAACACCGTAGAGTTCTCCTTGATAGTGGCTATTTCCTTTTCCCTATTTTTCCATCTGGCGAGGCCCACTCATCCGACACCTCGAGCTGATTTCCCTCGGATGCCGTGGAAGCCTTCCAGGCCAGCTTCCATCTTTTCTTTCCCTGACTAGCGAGGGTGCCTTTCCGATGCCGTGAGAATTGTTCTCCCATCGGATGCCGCGAGGGCCCTCCAAGTCGCTATCAATCTTTTTCTCTTTCTATCCAACGAGGCTTGCTTGTCCGATACCGTGAGTATTGATCTCCTTTCGGACACCACAGAGCTCTCCAGGTCTATGTCTATCCATTTTGCTTTCCGCCGTCCAGCGAGGCTACCCGAAACCGCGAGTATTGATCTCCTTTCGGATGCTGCAAAAGCTCTCCTGGGCGAACTTGCATGCTTTACCCTCCACCTGTCCGCCAGCGAAGCTTACCCATCTGATACAGCGAGTATTGATCTCCCATCTGATGTCGGCGAGAGCTTCCTGGCCGGGTGTTCCAATTCTCCTTTACCGTGCCGTCAGCCGATAGGACCCACTCCCCTGAAGCCAGAAAATGCTCCTGGTGGAGGCTGGGTGGGCGCCCTCGGTCAGTCGTTTCTTTTTAAATTGCGTCGCCCCGTCTATCGGTCAGTAGGGCTCACCTGTCTGTCGTCACGAGTATTGATCTCCCCGCCAGATGCGGCCTGAGCCTTCCTGACCGGCCGTTTCAAACAACGCGCCCTCCGTTTACAGCCAGTAGGGTGTCCCTCTGGTTGGGCGGAATAAATCATGTGCTCCTCTTTTTCGACCGGTAGGGCTTTTATTCCCCGTCCAATACAGCGAGCATTGGCCTCCCATTGGATGACGCAAAGGCCTTCCCAATCGGTCACCCCAAATTCTGTCTGCTCCACACTTACCAGCCAGTAGGGCCCGTTCCGCCAGGTGCTATGAGCTCCCGTCAGAGGCAACACGGGTTCTCCCGGCCAGGTAGTTCCTGAACATGCTGCTTCTCATTTATCGGCCGGTAGGGTTTTTCCATCTGATACAGCGAGCATTGGCCTCCCATTGGACGTTGTAAAAGCCTTCCCGACCAGTTGCCGCTCCTCATTATCGGCCGGTAGGGTTTTTCCATCTGATACAGTGAGCATTGGCCTCCCATTGGATGTTGTAAAAGCCTTCCCGACCAGTCGTTCCAAACCATGCTGCTCCTCATTTTTGGCCGGTAGGGTTTTTTCATCTGATACAGTGAGCATTGGCCTCCTATTGGATGTCGTAAAAGCCTTCCCGACCAGTCGTTCCAAGCTATACTGCTTTTCATCATCGGCCGGTAGGGTTTTTCATCCGACACAGTGAGCATTGGCCTCCCGTTGGATGTTGCAAAGCCTTCCCGTCCAGTTGTTCCAAACCTTGCTGCTCCTATTTTATCTGCCGGTAGGGTTCTTCCATCTGATACAGTGAGCATTGGCCTCCCATTGGATGTTGCAAGAGCCTTCCCAAACCGTAGTTCCAACCATGCTGGTTTCATTTATCGGCCGCTAAAGCTTTCCATCTGATACAGTGAGCATTGGCCTCCCATCGGATGTTGCAAGAGCCTTCCTGACCAGTCGTTCAAAACTAAGGCTGCTTCCAGCCATCAGCCAGTAGGGCTCGTCTGCCCAATGCCGCGAGCAGCTCCCATCAGAAGCAACAGGCCCTCCGGGCCAAGCAACCAGGCTCATCAAAACGCCAGCCTACCAATTATCTGCGTATTTGGGGGGGGGGGATTTTGGTGGCTGTCCTCTGTTTTTGCATTTTGGGGGGTACTCTGGGTTCGGGCAAAATTCCGAGCCCGGAGCCCTCCCCCGGACAGCACGCCAAATACGCATAATATTTACTCTATTTAATTTGATGTAAGTGTGAACTCGTGAATTGATGTTTTATAAACAAATTTCGGGAGGAACACATTCAGGAAATTAAAACTGTTAAGTGGAGCAGACCCAGATAATTAAACCTAATTGAACACAAGAGGAGCTCATTAAAAAAATCAACGATAGGAGGTGTATATAGACTGCCGATTTACCTTCCTGTCGTTGACTGTTTCTTAGCATCCCTCCACCACCCCTTCTCCTCACTTAATTAAACTCACATAAGACATCAAATTAATATATGTAGTCTAGTTCTAGACTATTTCCATCACGGGGGGGTACTCTGGGTTCGGGCAAAATTCCGAGCCCGGAGCCCTCCCCCGGACAGCACGCCAAATACGCATAATATTTACTCTATTTAATTTGATGTAAGTGTGAACTCGTGAATTGTATATAAATCACTCAATGAACTAGGACCAAGATACATTGCAGATATGCTGATTAAGTACAAACCCAACAGATCACTCAGATCGTCAGGATCAAGTCAATTAGAAATACCAAGGGTTCACTCCAAGCAAGGAGAATCTGCTTTTAGCTATTATGCCAGCCGTAGCTGGAACCAGCTTCCTGAACAGATCAGATGTGCTCCAACAGTAGCCACTTTCAAATCCAGACTCAAAACACATCTGTTCAGCTGTGCATTTACTGAATGAGCTATGCCACTGTACGTCTGACTGATTGCACCATATCTTTATGCATTTACTGAATGAGCTCTGTGCTTTGTCCGAACTGCTTGCACTTTAATTATGTTTCAATTTAACCCTGTTTTATTTTTAGTTTTTAATTATACTTTTTATTTTTTATTATTTTTTATTTTGTTAAGGCTGTCTGGGTGGAAGAGGTTGAGAGACGGGGGAGCGATAAATCAAAATCCCCCCGGTGCGAGGACGATCCGTTTAGATCTGCTCTGACGGATAGATCTGTATAGCCTTGGTGGTAAGAGGAAGGACCGTGTAGATCCGCTCTGACGGTCGAACAAAGTAGAGATGGCCCTGGTGTAAGGGTACTGTCTAAACGCACAGTTACCTGACAAATATTTTTAAAGTAAACCTGACTCTCCATTTTCTTCCACCCCAGATAGGGGATTTCATCTTTATTTTTTATTTCCTTTTAATTCCTATTATAACTGTTATACTATATATATTTTTATTTTTATTTTTTCACTTATGACTATTTTAACTTAATTTCTATGTAAAGCACTTTGAATTGCCACTGTGTATGTGCTATACAAATAAACTTGCCTTGCCTTGCCTTGCCTTGTTTTTTCCTCACTGTATATTTTTATATCTACACTGTAAAAAAAAATCAGGTCTCCAATTGAAAATTTTCAAGTAACGATCACATCTAAATTTTTTAGTTGGCCAAATTGAATTTCTGTGAATTAAATTGCATCAATTCACAGAAATTCAATTTGGCCAACTGAAAAATTTAGATGTGATCGGTCACTTGAAAATGTTCAATTGGAGACCTGATTTTTTTTTTTACAGTGTATGTTCTATATTGATGCTGTGTATGTGTTATTTTCTTGTGGAGACATTGAGCTTGGGAAAGGCGCTATATAAATAAAACGTATTATTATTATTATTATTAGTAATAGTAGTTACATGTATCAAACCCTATTTCTAACCTTAACCATATAGTAATTAAATGTTTTTCATTTCTATTACTCAGTACTTAACATATTATTACTTTGTATCAAAAACACTTAAAGTGTTAACCAAATATCTTGTATCAGTAGAACTGTCAAAGGCATGCTTGCTCTCGGTCTGGCTTGGCCTAAATTCCACCTCATATGGCCCCCTCAGTAAACAGGTTTTAAATGCTTTAAATTATGATGTAATTTCCTGTATCTCATCAAGCGTGGGTTGTTTTTCTGTGTCCTGTTAAAGTTTTTTTTCCCTGTGAAAACAAAGGTCAGTGAATACCCTATCCTCCTACTACTAATCAGATAAGGCAAAATCATAAAAAAGCTACATTTAATGCTTCAGTATGAATAAGATCACTGCCACTTAATGATAAAAGGACTCCATCTGAATCTGAAACGGACATATTTTCTGTAAATTGCATGCCATTGATGGTTATAGACACCAGAAGAGACCAATGCTTTTCACAAAATGATTGTAATAAAAGCATTAAATTTGAGCCAGTTTTAGAAATGACAGGGATTAAAACGGTTCTCTGCCCACACATGAATTACAGTATCAGTGCTGCACTTTCAGGAACCTTGTTATCTGTCATCAAAATGATAGAATGAAAGACTTTGACAGTCAGTGGTAATACAGACAAATAACACAGAAGGTTCCTTTATGAGATTATCGGAGCGAGCCAGAGGACACATAATCTATTCACTTGAAGTTTATATAGACTGATAGCAATCTCCCAAAAGCAACATAAAAGTCAATTCGTGCTGTACTTACCCATTAAAATAACTTTGTGTGCTTAACACCAAAATTTGTTCACTGATTTCATCCTAGGCCTAGGCCCTAGGGCACAGCTCTCAATTGCGTATATTCAAATAATGTGTTGTTATTAGTCATGTGAGGCAAAACGCCTTCTTTTGTGTCCCGCAGAAGAAAGAAAGTTATACAGGTTTGGACAGCACATCTAATGATGACCTAATTGGAAGTATTTCCTCAGAAGACAAAAATCTAAAAGACAAAAATCTTCCTGTACTCCCTTTTCACATGTGTCCCTCAAGGTTCTGTCCCTGGACCTCTACTCTTCATCTTCTACCTGCTGTCTCTTGGTCATACACTGTAAATAATATTATAATTTTTTTAAATAAAAATATTTTGATTTTATATTCTTTGTAAAGTGCCTTAATAATAACACACAATACTTAAATAATACAATACACATTATTTTAACAGCATAAGACATTACCTACATTTTATTGACTTGTTCTTTTCACTTTTCATTGACTTCTATCAAAATGTTTTTTACCGTATATAATTAACAGTTAACCAATTAACAGTTTTACCATAACATTGTTATAGTGTTTTAAGATTAAAGTTATGATTTGTTATCATAGTCTCCACTATCCCTGGCACTGATACTTGGCATCACTCTAAAATCCCCCTCCCATAAATGTTTCCCAAAATAAACCCTAGAGATGGGTCACATTTTTATTTCCAATAACACAGATTAAAATCAGCAACAAGAGTCCACTCTATATTCTAAAAGGCTCTCCATAACATCACTTATATCACCGCCTTAGAAACTAAGCTTAAATGTATTCTCAAATGAATGCTCTTGTTTTCTTTTCACATTTTTGTCTTTGTATACAGTTGTTTTGATTTTACATTTTGTACACTTGATTCAAGATTGTAAAGTGTACTTGAGAATTGGAAAGGCTCTATATAAATAAAAAATATTACTTAAATGATTACATAAGATCACCAGGCTCTATCTCCAAACTAAACTATTCTGAAAACATATAAGATTTATATAGGAGTTTAAATTGTTGTTAGTCAAGTCATTTTTACAAACAAAAAACAAAATACTACTTTTTCTTTTTTTTCTTTTGCAGTGTACATAATGAAACAGACATTCAAGACAAACTCACTCTCTGTAAAGATGCACACTTGAAAATTATCCCTCTATCTAAGGCACATAGGGGAGGCCCCAATCTTTCACAGGGGGTTGTAGGTGTTGGGAACCAGTTTGTCTTTCCAAAAACGTGTGGGTGTTTTTTTAGCTCAGTGATAACTGATGGTGCCGATGGTGGTGGAAGGGGCTGTTACGCTATCGCTCCCCTCTGAGGCACCGCTCTCGAGCCATGTGGCGATTGGGACTCCCCCATCTGACTCAGTCAAGGCCTGTGGTCCATTTATGTACCTGCACCTGAAACCTGAAGCCATGAAGCCCAGACTTCCTTCAAGAGCCTTATGTGCCTGCAAGTGCTTGCAGAGCTTGCGAAGGTTTCTGTATTGTTTTACAGTATATTACAGACAGTGTTTTATGTCAGTGTGTGGGTTGACCCATCACACTTTATAAGCAAGCTCTATAAGTTGCTCTGTTTGTAGATTTAGGTTTAAGTCAGGCAAATGTATTTAGTCAATATAGTCAATCTGGTTTTAGTAGGTTCAGATAACTTTGACATTTACATGGATAAAGATAGGTATAACTAGATACACGTTGCCCTGAGCACACTTTTTGCATAATTTGATAAAATTACAATGTGATTGGGAATGATGCACAATAACTTGATTTTATTTTGCTTTCATCAGACATCACAAATCATTGTAAATCAAGCTCTTTCTTGACACTTGTCTCTTTAGCAAACAAGTACACTTAACTTTTAATAAAACTTTATTATTGGCAAAACTGTTAATTGTAGTGGAAATGACATCCCTATGGTAGTAATTTTTCTCATGCCCAACACACATCCAGCTTTTGCTCGGCCCAATTAATTATGGCCAAGATCTGGATTTAAGACAAGGGCCACATTTGGGCCATAACTGGCCCAAGTCTCAGCCAATTAATAACCTATAACCAGCTCTGAACTGGGCCAGAACAAGTTTTAATATTGGTACTGAATCACAGCTTTAAGTAAACAATTTCATCACGAGTCTTTAACCAGAAACCCAAAAACTGAGACACACCTGAGTCTTATTTAGCCCAATATGTAAGTGTTAACACAGAAACTTAAAATGTAGTACACTCTAAATAGAAATGGTGCTATAAAGCACTAAAAGTGGTTCATTGGCTCGTAATCATAGGGGAACCACTTTAAGTGCTATTTAGCACCTATCTTTAAAGGGGCTATACAGAACCTTTGTCAAATGGCGCTATGTAGAACCATAAGAGGTACATTCATTCAAAGACTACAGTCAATCACCATGTCTCATCTTTCTCTCATCCTCCAATTGTATTCCTCCTTCCACATAATTTAAACTGCAACTGACAGCTCTCAGTATCCAAACGGTCTTGTTGCATCCCACCACCACCCCATTCTCCTCCTTAGGTTTGAGATCATTTACAGGTACCAAAATGTACTTAAAGTACTTAAAATGTACTGAAAATGTTTCGATTTAGGTGCTAAATTGTACAATATGTCAAACATATGCTAACCATTTAATGTATACATACAACGTATGTAAACAGCCAAGTGTAATCAAAACAGTTTATTATATAGGAAGAACAAAGTAGTCTAAATCATGCTGAGTTGCATCCAAAGTATTATCTGGTGGGTACACAATAGTTTTATGTGAGGCACACAGTAGAATTCAAGTTGTTAATCGAAAATTGTATCCTGATGATCCACTCTGTAAAGGCGCACACTTCATTAAAAAGCACAACCACCCGAAACACAGTATGTCGCAATCGGTGACGAAGCACGTGAAAGCCAATGGCTGCATCTTAAATCGCATACTTCCCTACTATATAGTATGTGAAAAACAGTATCTGACAAAAGAAGTATGTCAGAATTCATGGTACTCATAAAAGAGTAGGTAAAAAGTACCCGGATGACCTACTATTTATGGTGAGATTCTGAAGTGTGCATCCGATGGACACTTTACTATCCCATTAGGCTACAGGAGAGGATTTAAGAATGGCAGTGAAGTGAGCCAACTGATGCTGGTAGATCACATGATAATGACAACATGGCAAATGTAGTACATTCATACTACACACACTCATACTATATTGAATGTACTTTTTTAGTACACAAAATAATTACTTACCTACTCAAGATAGTATGCAATTTCGGACACAGCCAATGAGCAATTGATATTACTGACATAAAACTTTTGTCATAACAGTCCTTGAGGAGGCACATTTTTTTATTTTTAGCAAGTGCGGGATGAATATCGTTGAATAAATTTAGGTCTGTTACTTACGCAAAGCAATCACATGGATTCCGAAAATTTGGATTACAGCACAAAAATACAATCTTATGATCAATGTTTGAGCCACAGCATATTCATAAAATTCCTTATATGTCCCACAACAAACAAAATAAATAAAACAAAATAAATACTGCACTTAATGGTTAAATGATTACAGAAATGTTCTTAAGAAAAGATCTTTGAGCCTTAAACTACACTCAATTATTCTGTTATTTATGAATTTAATTATCAATTATTCTCAGCACATTTGCTAAATGTCTCTTTCTAACAAGAAATAATCTTTGCATCCTTGGCCCTGGTGACAAGCCTAATCTGGGCCCACACACCTCCCCCCAAAAATCGGCCCTCATGTTATTTGCCATCATCCATGGTCTACTGTCATTACCACACGGCCCAGCTTTGGCTGACAGGACGCATACCCGACAGGCCGACAGGATGCCAGCAGTGCTAGCTTAACCCTTAAATGCACACCTCGGGTCTTTAGTGACCCGGGACGTCATTCACTATCCTCCTCCTCATTCATTTTTTAAAGTTAGACATCAACCTTCTAAGTATCCCTCAATCAATTCATTATAAACAATATAACAAGAAAAAAATTGTAAAGGGTCGTTAATGACCCGAGGTGTGTAACAGTGTAAGTATATTTTTTTGCACAACAATAATTGAATCTTTGATGACTGAATACGTGCAATTCACATTTATTCCACAAAGTGGAAGTTTCTGATAAGGATGAAGTGACGTTTCACTCAGTATCATCAGCAAAACTTTAAATGGCTCAGGGATTTACCAATATTGATTATGAAGAAGCTTTGAGAATATGTTTGAGATGGGGAATTTGAGCCAGATGCTGAATGTACTGGGAAGTGAGCTCTGACGAGGACAAGTGATGATGGAATAAATCATCTGTTCAAACTGAACCCTTCCAAGCTCCAAAAGGTTATAAAATATGCTTAATTTTATTCTTCTGTAATTGTTACCCTAATATCAGGAGAATGTTATATTATTGACAGGTAGAGATCCATCCATGTTACATATAGATCCGGATGAATATACGACCTGAATATGCATGCATTTAAGGGTCCAGGCAACATTTAGGCCAAGACTTTTTATTACGTTTTTTTGTTTTATTTAAATAAGCCACTGATACATAAAAGTGCCTGAAGTTAAAACATAGCTTACAGTTGATCTGTCATTAAGCACTTTATATGACATATTTATAGCAACAAAATTAGTAATTGCAGTAGTAAGGCAAAAGAAAACAACTTTTTACTGTTTTATGAGGGAATTTACATCTGACTCAAAAAATAGGGATACTCTGTTTTATGTTCTTCCCAGTTTTCATTTATCTGTTTGTTTTTGTAGCTGTAAAACCTGCTGCTAGTGCAAATTTTTTTTTTCAGACGGTTTCCTGTAAACTTTCTAAAGATGTTTAAGTCTGGTAAATGTTTGTGTTTGGTAAATAACAGTTCTCTCACCCCGTTTCCCTGCACATGTATACATGAGAGATCGAAGCTGGCCTTGTGGCATCTCCCTTCCGCGGCACAGTCATTTGAAGAGCTCGTAAATATCAGAGACCATCGCAGATGACATCATAGATAACCTTCAGGGGACTTCACTGACATTCGAGATTGGCCAGGGTGAGCATTCTCAAAGACAAAAGAAAACAGGAAGGATATGTTTCAAGAGCAGATGAAGTCATGTCTGTTCAGACTTTAAAAAATAGCCAATTTTCACATGAAACATCTAACAATAAAATCCTATCCATACAAAACAGGCTTTATTTGTTTCTATGTATAAAACTTTTACTGTAAATGTTCCATGTTTACAGGAAAAGCATGTAGTTCAAAACTCTTAAATCATGGTATTGTTGTAACCTGTCAGGATGAACAAATACAAAATTTGTGTATGACGATTTGGTAACTGAACATGTGTCACAACAACCAGACCCAGCGCCAGACCCTGTGTCTGTGCCTTGTTGCATTATAACATTAATTATGAATGAAATGGACAAAAAAGATTATATATACCACTCCGTTGACGCCATAGGGGAGGGGAGAGGATGGTTGCAACACTTTGTGCATTTTCTTCAGTTTCTCAGAGACTGTTTTTATTAAAAACCAAAATTTTAATACATTAAATCCAAATCTGTCAGCTTCCCACCCACGCCGCTGTAACATGAGTTCATATGATAATATACATACAATTTATACTTGAATAGACAAAGTCAAATGTTGCAACGGACCCCATAATGTTGCAACATTCATTAAAATGTAATAAAAATAATTTCATCATTTTGCAATTTATTTGTTTTATATACACAGACAGGGTCTTCAATAAATTAAATTAACTGTATAAAGACAAAGACTAGTAAAGGGTGGGGGGGGGGGGACTATTTTCAAGTAACAAGAAGCCTAACAACCATGTTTTGGTTAATTATTAAAATAAATTTGAACTACAGAATATTCTTTAATCAAAATCAAAATAGTTATATATAAAATAGTTTAGTGTACTTCTTTGAAGTGTGTGTGTGTGTGTGTGTGTGTGTGTGTGTGTGTGTGTACTGTATCTGACAGAGCTCCAGCATTTCTCTGTGGAGAGAGGAGAACCTTTCAGAAGAACAACCATCAATGCAGCACTCCACCAAACAGGTCTGTGTGCTTGAGTGGTGCCAGACGGAAGCCATTCTTCAGTAAAAGGCCGCCTGGAGTTTGCCAAAAGGCACCTGAAGGACTCTCAGACCACGAGAAACCAAATTCTCTAATCTGATGAAACAAAGATTGAACTCTTTGGCCTGAATGGCAAGCATCATGTCTGGAGGAAACTAGGCACTGCTCATCACCTGGCCAATACCATCCCTACAGTGAAGCATGGTGGTGGCAGCATCATGCTGTGGGGATGTTTTTCAGCGGCAGTAACTGAGATACAAGTCAGCATCGAGGGAAAGATGAATGCAGCAATGTACATTGACATCCTTGATGAAACCTGCTCCAGAGCGCTCTGGACCTCAGACTGGGGCGAAGGTTCATCTTCCAACAGGACAACGACCCTAAGCACACCGCCAAGATAACAAAGGAGTGGCTACGGGACAACTCTGTCAATGTCCTTGAGTGGCCCAGCCAGAGCCCAGACTTGAACCTGATTGAACATCTCTAGAGAGATCTGAAAATGGCTGTGCACTGACACTCCCCATCCAACCTGATGGAGCTTGAGAGGTCCTGCAAAGAAGAATGGGAGAAACTGCCCAAAAATAGGTGTGCCAAGCTTGTAGCATCATACTCAAAAAGACATGAGGCTTGTACATTTCGTGCAAATCACGATTGAAAACGTGACACTGATTTCTATGACAGTTCAAGTAATTAATTAGCCTGACGTTGTCATACTCAATTCTAGTCAGAATATGAGTCTGATACTGCTCTGTCGGGCTGTGATTATGAGGCATGTTTCAACCGAACCAGGAAAGACCTCAATTGGATAGACCTACAACCAATCAGAGCAACGCATAACGTTAGTTGTCAAATGTCAACAGAACTCAACTGCACACAGTGTTGCCAAGTGTGTGGTTTTCCCGCGGGCTGTTTTTCCATGTCCACGGGTTGAAGCGACCCCAATTATGTGATATTTAGACACAGGAATGCGAATTTTAGCAGGCAACCCCCCCCAGACATTTTACCCCCCAAACACCATCTTTTCCGGAGAACCCCCCCCCCTGGGAAGCTATTGGGCTTGTTTTGGGATAATTTTGAGTAACTTAGCAATTGGGCGGGTTTTGTTGTAAAAACTTGGAAACCCTGTCTGCACGCACACTATAAGAAGTAGAATCTTTAGTATCTTTTCCGGTGATGTAAAAAATAATTTAAGGATACACAGAGTACTTACCAACACGATCATCATTTCTGAGAGAAATATTGAAGGTGAATGCATATACGAACAAGTTCTCCGTTTAGGATTAGAACAAATTCAACCCAAGCGTTCTTTGGTGACGTGGATGATTACGTTACTGTTTATCATCTGTCCATCATCGTCTAAAGCCTGCCCTGACAATTTCATTGGTCCGAACAGCTTCTGTTCGGGCATAGTTGCTCCACAATGGATAAAGTCCAGACCGAACTGCCCGACCTCAAATGTTGTGGGCGGGGCTAAGTTCGGCTGGCATCCAGGCTAGTAATTAATATTAGGTCACTTACATTTTAGATGCAATATTGACTGTTTTTGTTTTTTTAGCAACGATAGTTCAACAATAGTTCCAAACAAAGATCACAGCAGAAACACAGTGCATCTCACAGCAACACTCAAACCACGCTCACTATCGACAAACCAATCGAATCCGTTATAAAATATATTTTTTTAAATCAGACCAAACATATTTTTTTTTATTTATTTAGGAATTATGTATATACAAAACGATAACTTTTGACAACAGAAGCCTATTGATAAAAAATATATTGTGCAAACAAGCAAGGACTGGTGGTTGGTGGACCGTGACGTGAAGTGAGACAGGCTCGTCCAGGCCCCCCAATGCCCGCCCATGGCGCCAGGACTGACAACAAGTATGATGGACATGATGACTTGGATATTTCATTAAAGTTTCATCCACTTGTTTCAACAGGAATATTCACCTATCTCTCAGTCATCTCTGATATGTAGTAGGGTGAGGTGGGTGAAGATGATCTCCTTAAAGGTGCCATAGAATTGAACTTTCATTTTTGTAGCTTAGTAGCTTAGCATTTTTCCATTTAGTTAAGTTTATGTTGTGTCCGCCAGCTCAGAAAAGATGAAAAGAAAACATGCAGCCAGTTTGTTATAAACTGTCCAAGTTTGAAAAGGATCATTAACACAAACAGACACAAGAAACGTATATATTCAACATAAAATGTCACAGATCATTTTCCAAAGACAAAAAAATTATTGGTTAACGCCAGTTAACTGTTTTAGCTAAACTGTTTTTGACTAAAGTGTTCATATTCGGATACAATGACGAAATTGAGAAGAGCACAGCCATTCATCAGATGTGTTGAGGTGATATTTTGTGCCATCTATGCTCATCTTACCTAAACATACAGGAATTTCCACACAATAGTTATTTTTCAGCTAACCACAGTTGCCTTCACAAGACCATTTCTCTATAAACATTTGCTTTGATAAAAGCTGCAATTCACCAAGTTTCAGTTTTCATAATTACTTTATTGTTTGTCATGTGAAACAAGCACACTGGAATTGTTACTGGTTTCAGCCTACCTTGTTATTAATAGCAGAACAAAACAACTGACGAGAAGACCTTAAACAACAGTACAGCTGCAGGAACATGTTCTAAAACAACATGAAATGATGATCAGCTTTATCAGCAGAATTTGTAACAGCTTGTATGGGTGTAGGCTAGTTTATCTCTGTAAGGGAACAACACGTTGAACCAGTTCTATATTTTCCAAAAACATTTAGAAATACATATTTATTGTGTCACAAACGTCAAGAATAGATGATCACAAGGTTCAGATGTGTGCCTAAGGGTAAACTTGTACTTGAGAGAGCAGATTGCCACAAGAAAAGGAGAAACGTTTATACAAAAGGTTTGGAATAGAGCCAATGTTGCGCAACAGTTGTTTTCAAATTAAATTTAGGCCTAGGACTGTTATTTAAAAATTTCAGGTTTTATTCAGGTTTAAAAATATCTAGCAATGCGCCGAACACCCTATTTACATTTATGCATTCAATGTACACATTTTACATTTAGTCAGTTCTTGCTTTCCCTGGGAATTGAACCCATGACCTTGGTGTTGCTAGCGCCACACTCTATTGTTTGAGCTACAGGAAAGCTTCAGATTCAGCCCTGTCCACACAGAGACGCAACAAGTTTAGCTGTATACGTAAAAATGTTGTATCTTATCAGCATTTCGTCCACATAGATCCAGCGTTTTGGGAGCCTGAAACTGGTATTTTTTTAAACTGGGTCCCAGAGTGGATAAATCTGAAACCGACACCCTTGCGTTTTCGTGTGTACCTTATATTTTGTGAAACGGTGATGGCATCACACCACATCTCGCACGGTAAAGACTAGAAAGGGATACAACTACGGGCACTGGGCATGCGCACATCAATATTGCCTCATTTAATTACTATATTTACATTATTGTAAGGGTAGGTTTAGGGTTGGGGTAGGTGTATGCGTTAATAAAACACAATCTGGTAAGTAGCAAGTAGTTAGTGTGAAATTATGCTACATAAGACACACCTGCACAAAACAAAAACAGCAGACGGGAGAAGCATCTCACTGCAGCCTGCAGTGGACATCCAACCCTGCCCACATCCAAATGTGACGTTAGAAGCCACGGCCATGCCCAAATACTTCAAACCAGTTCAGCAGAAACTCCTCCCTGCAGCCGATTCTTAAGATTTTAGGTGTGAGTCTGATAGGTCTTTATAAAACACAGCATATGGATTCATATACTCAACCGAGTCAGTCTTCGTTACACAATCACAGTGCTGATTGCCTACACTAAACACTGTTCCCTAAGCCTACCCGTCACTGTAACCTCAACCAATGATATTAGCTGCAGGATGGGACATCTAGTGAAGTGGTTTGAGGGGAAAAAATTGCATTCTTCATTAACTTTGAAACACGAAGAAGCATCAGAAGACCCTCACACCTGATTCTTTTTCATTTACTTCTTATATTTCTCTTTTTATGAAAGACCGCACTGAAGCCCACTCAAAACCGACCCTTACGCCTAATCAATCTTTTAATCTGGAACCTACATACTGAAACCCACCTAAAACCTACCCTTACGCCTAAAAACCCTTTCAATCGGAAACCTACATACAACAAATTAGGTTTCTGGGGCGAAATGGGGATGGGGAGTCACAAGGTGACGTTTTGGAGGTGGACGGTGGCCCTACTTGGCAGACGGACTTAATGAAAATGTAAATTCACTCTCTGACAGATATAGCTTTTCCTTGGTTACCGCTGTATACAAAGCAGCTTATAAATACTACTTTACAGGGAGGTAAGAGGAAAAGAAGAAAATACCATCAAAAATGTTCTGAAGACAGTCAGTTCCCTTCAGTGATACATTCATATAAACTGCGCCCTCAATTCAATATTGTGTTGGTCCCCCTTTTGCTGCCAAACAGCCCTGACCCGTCGATGCATGGACTCCCTGAAGGTGTGCTGTGGTATCTGGCACCAAGATGTTAGCAGCAAATCCTTTAAGTCCTGTAAGTTGCGAGGTGGGGCCTCCATGGATCTGACTTGTTTGTTAAGCACATCCCACAGATGCTCGATTGGTTTGAGATCTGGGGAATTTGGAGGCCAAGTCAACACCACAAACTCGTTGTTGTGCTCCTCAAACCATTCCTGAACCATTTTTTGCTTTATGGCAGGGCACGTTATCCTGCTGAAAGAGGCCACAGCCACCAGGGAATACCGTTTCCATGGGCACCCTGACTGGTCTGCGGCTATGCAACCCCATACGCAACAAACTACGATGCACTGTGTATTCTGACACCTTTCTATCAGAACAAGCATTCACTTCTTGAGCAAGTTGAGTTACAGTAGCTTGTCTGTTTGATCGGACCACACGGGCCAGCCTTCGCTCCCCACGTGCATCAATGAGCCATGGCCGCCCATAAATCCAGTCACGCAGCAGCTATTTTGCCACTCAGTCCAGCTGGGGGGGGGGGGGGGGGGGTGTTCCAGTAGGAAAGTGATGTCAATGCATACCCTCTATATAGGGAGTGCTGATGAGTGTGTGCAGGTGCAGTGGAGTTCAGGGGTGTGCACACTTATGCAGTTAGTTATTCCAAGGTTTTTTTTTCTCTCTCTCTGTCACTTTGGTTTTCAGTGGCTTTGCATAGGTTCTAATTTTCACATTGATCGAACAAAAGTTCTGATATGATTTTTTTTTTTAATTCCACAAAAAAACAGCTGTTTTAACAGAGGTGTGACGGCTTTTTTGATTCAATGTATAAAGAGGTTCTTCAACTAATTCATAATGAAATTATCACCCAACAGAGTGGCTTATGACACTGCAAAATACACCTGCCAAACAGAACATTTAACCTGCACTTGTCAGGAAATATTATTTACTAATGTAGTAAATATTTACTAATGTAGTAGCCTATATTTTTTCCATATAAAGATACGGCTGAAATTGAGTAAAAATAGTAATCTGTTTCAAGTCTCGCTCATCATGTGAGTGCAAAAACTAAGGTCTAATAACACAAAGCAATCATTAGTGATTTATGGTCATAACTGTCATGCAGAGGCCGTGACTTCACTCGCAGTAGATACAGGACTAAATAAGCTTTATGTTGCGGCATTGGCTGGTATTCTTAGTTGTTAAATCATAACTTAAGGTTATTTCCTTTGATACTGTCATTGCTAGTAATAAGGTTGATTAATATACATGTATCACGCGCCATATATGTACATCCCAAACAAGATGATAACTGTCTTAATTTGCAGGGTTTTTTTTACAATCACTTTGGAACTATTTTCTGAACCTTGATGTCATTTTTCGGAACTTTAAAGTTCTTGACAGGCTGTCCAAGCATTCCATTGTGCATTCATATCTTTAAAGGGGTGTTCTAGGGTGTTCATTGCGGTGTACTAGAATATGCTTTCATGCTTGATTGTAAAAAAAAAAACATATCTTTTTCACATATTTTACATTAATACAGCACTTCTCTCCCGTCTGGCCCGAACTCGCCATTTAAAAAACGCGCATTACAAAAGCGAGAGCTTACAAACACTACATCAATATTGTAATGTTAGCAGGCGATCGGAGACTAGCTTTTCCTTTGTTCACATCGTAGCAACAACTCAAAACTTATATTTGGAACTGATAATAGAAATCGCAATAATAAGACATACCTACAAGTTGTGATCCACAAACAACAGATTGTCCTGACAAAATGGGAACTGCTCCTTTTCAGGAGAAGCTTCATTTTACTCTCTTAGCTTCTGGAAGCTGTTCTCCATGAAATGTCCAGCACACAGATAAACGTTGGGATTATAATATTCAGGAACAGTTTAAAATAAGTTTAAACCACTCTAAGTTTGTCAGCCTTAGCAAGGTCAAACAAGTGAGTTTTTGAAACAGGGTGGGAAAAAAACACTTCTTCTCTAACGCAGTTCAACCAGGCCATGTCCCCTTTTTTGCTGATCCCGTGGGCGGGAATTACTTAAATGAGTAACATCACAAGGTCTGGAAAAAAAACATGTTGTAGTCCAAATGAGTATTATAAAATGGATTCTGTAAAATATCTCCCATTGGAGTGGACTTGGAGCTTTGTAAATCAGATCATTTTGTATGCTCAAACAGCAAAATTACACTAAACATTTAAAGTGTAAACACTAAATCATTGATACAAATAACTCATTTATCATCAAAACCATAGGAACACTAATTTAGATCATCTACAGACAAGATACCTAGTTTCCCTAGAACAAAATGTATGATTAATATTTCATTAAGGTATACACATAAATACATCACAGTAGCAGGTCTAGTAGAGAACACTACTGACACAGTGGAATCATTGAACAAATTCTGAACTGTACAGTAATGATGAAATGCAATCAAATCACAGGTATCTTAGAATAAAGGCAAAAATAATTAGCTACAAAATCCTAAAACCTTCATGACTTAAACATATAATATTGTTGGGCAATGCAGTTATCATTTTGGGTAGTTGTTTCGCTTAATAGTTGATCATTGTAATGAAATTAATAGACAGTTATTTGTGAATTGCATTTTTGTCATGGAAATACTTTAATGCTAAGTTATGTCTTTGTAGCGTGTGGGGAACTGAGGAAGGCAGGCGGAGACATGGATCTATTTATAGGAGTTTTCAACGACAATCAGGAACACGGAGAGCAAGGCAAACAGGACCAGCAGCAACCATTACATTCAACAAAGCGACACTCGAAACATGAGGGCTATATATAAACATGCTTAAAAAGACACCTGGGGGAGACAATCAATTGGAAATTAACCAGAAAACTACAAAAGGAACAGACTGGGCCGTGAATTGACATTTTGAGGGCCAGTGGCCAACCAAAAAAGGAACACTTTTACTGTCCACACGACACCACTGCAACCAGAGTTTCTAAAAAAGTTCACCCTGGCAGGAGTTTTCAAAAAAGTTTGGTTTCAGTGTCCGGATACTGCGTTTGCGAATGGACGAACGTATTTTGAAAATACCAGTGTTTGTGTGGACGGGGCCTAAGGTTGTTGACACTGAGGTTGTATCATCTTATCATAGAGAATGAATAACAAAACTTTTACAATCATATTTAGCTAAATACAATTGATAGGCTTTAGTGCTAATTCAATTTATGGTGTTGTAATTACTATTCCATTCAAAAAATGTAATGTATATCTTTCTTCACATCACACTCTAGCATATTCCTTTACTGTCAGCCAGTTTAACAAGCCCTATTTGGACGGGATTACTTTCACATGGTGAGGTGGGGTAAAGTAATTATTACCAGAGTATGTAATAGACACTTTAAGTGGCCCATTAAAACGTATTTATATGTTGAATTATGTTTTTAAAACATGCATGAGGTCATATTGTGATCATTGCGGTGTGCGTAGAAAGAATGCATAGAGTGGTTTTAGGCTATTTCCTCCAGAGTGGAGAGCGCCTTTCTGAAGATCCCGTTAATTTCTGAAGCTCATTCCACTCTGCGCAGCGCGCTCAAGCCAAAACGCCCTTTGTGACATATGCTGGTTCGAATAGGCCTATCTGAAATAGCTAGGGCTGCCCCCAACTAATGTTTTTTTATATTAGTTGTTCATTTAAGCCGTTGTTCACGCGGCGCCAGCGCCTCCATGTCATTGTCTGCTATGTTTTCTTATTGTTTATTAAATCAAGGAAAATGGTTGATAATACGTTGATTACAATTTATATAAAACACAATTCACATTAAAGAAAGGATTTCAACAAATGAAGTGGTCAAAATCATTTCTGACCCCCATGTCTTCTGCATCCTATGTGTCCAGTTCACTTTTCATAATCAACGTAAATTACATTTAAAAATAGGCTAACATTATAATATTCAAACATATAAAAATAAATACGTGTTTTAATGGCTATAGTATAGTAGGCTACAGTACAGAGAAATTTCATGTGGTGGGATTTGAGCATCGTTTTACCGGTGAGCTGTTCATGAGTGGAGCTCCGCTCCGCTTCACTCACATGCTCTGATAAGATAGGCAGGTTTTTTGCGTTACTTTGAATTCCTTTCGCAGTGCCGGCTCTTTTATTTTATAGGACAGTGTTTTATTTAAAGGTTTAATGTAGGCCATAGTCCATTGCATTATGACTGCAAGAAGGATCAACAATGTCAAAAATGTGATGTGCAGTCAAATGTCCTGTTGTGTATGCTGTTTAAACACCGATATGCTTGTTGTGCCTAGTGTTTTATCGATATTGTTTCTTATGCAACCTTAAACATCTTCAATCGAGTAATCATGTGTAAATCGAGTTATTCCTCTCACTTCTGGTAGTTTTACTGAGATTTCTTATCCTGTGTGAATTGTCCATTAATATTACAGACGTCCTGTGGTACATTACTCCATCTACCCTTGTCAAACTAATTCCATCCAAGTAGGGCTTTACTTGTAACTGTCTGATTTGGCTGATGCTTAATGGGCTCTCCCTTGTTCTCTGATACCCCTTTTCCACCAAGGCAGTGCTGGTGCTAGTTCGGAGCCAGAGCCTAGTTCAAATCGGTTCTTTGTGTTTCTACACCCAAAGCACCAGCTCCGAGCCAGGAAAAGTGGTTCTTAAGTAGCACCAAAACATTGCTGGGCTAGAAGTAAGAACCGATTACGTCAGGCGCTGGGGGCGGGGTCAACAAGACGAACACAAACTTGAGATCCGCCATTTTTGAAATAGCAGCTAATGGAGCTAATAGTTGCTGTTCGTTTGTAATCTCCGTCTATACAAATTATGGCGAACTGCATGAATGCGTTGGATTCGCTGTTTTGATGCCGCTGTAGGATCATAAAGCCATTTGAATCAATAGTAACGCAACGTTTGCATTGTTGATGGAAGGCTTGTTCGAGATGCAGCGGTGCTGTGCAGACCGATCGCCGTATGACAATGAGTCCAGCGAGAGCATATGACTCCTTATGCTTTTATTTCACTCAAACGTTTTTTTTTTAATATCATACGTGGATCGGTCTGCGCAGCACTGATGCATCTCGAACAAGCCTGGTGTGTTTGTGTTTCCTGCTGCCTCACTAGAGTTGCTGAGAAAGATGAGACGTATATAGTGACGTAAGACCTGGCTCTGTTGTGGCTCTCAGCATGTGGAAAAGCAAACGGTTCTGAGAAGGCTCCTCAGTCGAACCAACTATGAACTGGGACTAGTACTGGCTCTGAACTAGCACCCGGTTCATTCTGGTGGAAAAGGGGTATGAGCTGCCTCATCTTGAATGGAAGTATTAGACATTTAATTTAATATTATACAGCATAAATCTATATTATAAATCAGAGTGCTTTTTAGGTCGACACAATTTTCTGCGCATATTTGCCAGGAATTCTTTTAGACGCCTACAGTTTCGATCATCTCCCTCATATATAGCCATGATTGATCAGGAATGTCTCTATTCTCAGTCATGTCAACTCCCTGTCTCATCCATACCGTTAGCCATTCTAACAAGCCTGGTTTGAAAATGTAAGAAGTAGACAGTAGGCTACAGATGTTTGTGTAAAAATTGGTGTAAAAGTAAATACCTGATACCAGAAAAATCTACTTAAGTATAGTAACAAATTATTTGTACTTTACTTTCCATCACAGAAAAGGACTACAAAACTGAAATGGAAAACCAGCCATTTTTTGCATTTGCAACAAACATACTTTTTTCATAGTTTATTTAAACTTTCAAATAAACTTAAAAGTGTAAATATCGATTTCAGTCTCAGGGATAGGCACTTAATTTTTTCCTGAAGCAAACAGGAAAGTGTGAAAAGCAAAAATTGTGGAGCCTTTAATATTTTCATCATTCATATTTTTTTATGGCCACTTGTGTTGTATGTACAGACCACAATGTCATATATATTGCTGTGGCAAGCAGACATAATGCAGAAATAACAAAGATACTTTTACAGGTAAAAAAAAAAAAATGCTTACACACTAAAAGTGGTTGAGGCCCACTTAGCGAAACCATTCACTCATGTAACTTACAGTTTTTCTGATTGTTAAAAAGCATTTCTTGAAACCATAACCCACTTTCGCAAAACCTTAAACACAAAACCAAATCTTCAAACTACATTCAAAGAACATCTGACACTTCTGGCAATCAAACAATTGCCTCAAAACCATTTTATCTATGCTCAAAATCAAATAATGCTTTAAGATCAACAATATAAACACTACAGATTATTCATTAGACGCTGCATCAAAAAAATGGAGAACACGGCATCCAAAGCATGCAGAAATAAAAGTATATTGTAACAAAGTAAACTAATTTTGCAATTACGTAAAAAAGTAGTAAGGTGAATAAAATGTATACTGTATGTTCTTCAAGTACTGAACATTGTTTAGTAGGCCTACTGAATGTCTGTATATTCAGCACTTGCATACTGTGAAAATACAGTAACCCAAAAGCCAAAAAGGTTTAAAAAAACAATGAAAAGCATGTTACAGTATTGAGTAAGAGTTTTGCAACTGTAAAATCAAAGGCAATGACAGATTTATTCTGCCTCAGCAACACATCTTCATGTTGGGTCTGGAATGAGGGCTTTGTCAACATCACAGGCAATGTCATGTTTTACCAGGCAAAGGGAAAAACCTTATGGTGTGCCAGATCCAGCCTTAACAACACTGTCCACACCTTGCTCTTTCTTGTCCTCATCCTCGTCCTTCTTGTTCACATACTCTTCCTGCCTCTTATATTGTTTCCATCCATTGTTGGTATCAACATTCAGTGCTGCAGTTTGAGTCAATGTTGGCACTCTGAACTGAATTGCATTATGTACAGTTGGTTTGGTCACATCATTAGAAACAAATGTGAACAATTTTGAGTTGTTGTGTGTAGGCTATACGATGACAACTGTGTTGTAGTTGTGTTTAACTTTTGCCTACCTGTGTTTTAAAACATAAGTGACATTTAGTAAGTGAGAATGTGTTTAGAGTTTTGCAAAAAGAGTGCATGAGTGCAAATCTTTCAGGAGAGGAAGAATGTTTTTGAAATGTTTGACAATGAGCAGTTAATCAAACGGTCTCGTTTGGACAGAGCAGGCATCATCTTTGTCAGCGCTTCTTCCTCCTGCCAGTTCGGTTTTCTTTTGGAATCCATGGTGGCTGATTATATCATAAAATCTAGGCTACAGCTATAGGTAGGTCAGTTTACAGCACATGGGTTAAAATTTCTAATTAAGACATGGTGGAAAATAGGGGTGGTGAAAAAAATCGATTATCGATTAATCGCGAGTTTGTTATGGACGAGTATGAATCGATAATTAAATTTTCAAAAATCGATTTTTTTATTTATCTAAACCTGACACTACCACCGCGCGTGTGTGTGTGTTCATTAGATGAAAGTAAATCTGTCGTTAATGCTGAGATGATTCTGAGGGAACACTCTAGAAATCCTCCCGCCTCGCCTCCTCTGGAGCTCAGGCACATTAGCGCGTTAGCACGGCTCAGATTCGCGCACAAACACCGAATAAACGCCTTCAATCCGCAGATTTATGAGCGCGTCAGATGAGCGAGCGCGACACACATCGACGCGCACATTCGCGGGAATAAAGGCGATCCTGAGGACGCGATGAGCGGATCACACACACACACAGCCGGACTGATGCTGGAAACACACACTACGCCACACTAAAGCAGCACAGATGTCTGATGACGGGATGTGTTTACCGGACAGGCCCGTCTGATCTCCCCGGGCTCGAGTCCCGCGCTCCACTGCACCGACCCGCGGCTCCCGCTCACAGAACCATCACGCACACTCTTGACATTTTGTCACTGTGTTCTACAGTACAGTATATAAGCTGAAGCTACAGTAAGTTGTTCAAAAATGTTCATTTTGTCTTCTTAATGATTAAATTGGACAATTTTCTTCTAGAAAGACAAGGTGTTTAGGTGGAGAAAAAACTTCTTCTTTACCTTGACATGTTTCGACTGCAACCTGCAGTCTTCCTCCACCTGAACACGTTGTCTTTCTAGAAGAAAATTGTCCAATTTCTACAGTATGTTGGTTCTGATCTACTTCCTAAAGGAAATAAGCCTTTCATTTATTTGTTATTGTTTAGTTCTGCAGGAAAGACTCGGGAGAATTATATCGACAATAGTGCATTTAATAATAGCTCAGCAAGCTAATAATATACAAAGTCAATTTGGCGTAGGCCCCGTCCGTAGGCATAATCCGAGGGTATCGGATCTGCATTTCCTGCCTGAAGACGAGGGCAGGGGCGCAGCCGACCCCCCGGGAGGTATGGACAGGACCATCCTGGTGGTGGTGGTGGGGAGGATGGGGGTAATCGTCGCTTCAGATCTGCGTAATCGTCGCTTCAGATCTGCGTAATCGTCGCTTCAGTATCTGCGAACTCAAACATGTGTAAGTACCGGGCTTTTATACGGTGAGCATGAGAATATAATTGGGTTAGAATGAAGGCAATAAGTGACGTAGTAATTGAGTCTCCCCAGCAGAACTTATGCTAGAGCTTTCATTTCAACTTGATGAGTCACAACACAATGTGATGTATACATTTCTGTGTAACTACACGACACTACACGACAAGTGCTTTGAGTTGTTGTTACTCAATAAAAGAGTTAAGTAATTCAGTAGCTGACTTTTTTTTTTATACTGCAATCACTTTGTAGTGTATTTTCGTTTACTGTTGTGAAATGGAAAATCAATAATCGCTAATCGAGAATCGTTAATAATCGAAAATCGACTGTAATCGAATCGGGACTTCAATAATCGTAATCGAATCGAATCGGGAAATCAGACAGATTAACCACCCCTAGTGGAAAACGTGTTTATCTTTTATTTCCAATGTATATGTATCTTGAAAATTCTTTGTCAAATGTGTGCTGAATGTAAACTCCTCTTAGGAATTTCACCATTCAATGTGAATGTATCTGAGAATATTCTCACAGTTTTTCTCAATTGCTAAAACACTAAAACCCATTGGTTGAACAAAGTTCTCAGTTGCCTGAACTCATTTAGCTAATTGTGCAGTCTGTTGTCAATACCTTAAACCATTTCACATGGTAAAACACAATTTGCAGATCTCACTTAGACTTTTCAGCAAAACTCTAAACACATTCTCATTCTCAAAACACATTCTGCACTCTAATGCACGTCATCCATACTGGTAAACACAAGTGGCAACAATCAAATACAAATAAAGAACAAATGTCATTGATTGAACACAACCACTCAAAATTTAGTTTCAAATGATGTGACACAACCAATATAAACCAGTTCAGAGAGCAAACAGGTTGTTGAAGGTGGAAGAAGAAAATCTAAGAATGGATAGAAGAAACAATGTGAAAGGACGAGAACGAGTTTGTATGCAAGGTGGGCGACGAGAAGGAAGAGGCCAAGAAAGAGGAAGAGGAGGAGGAGAGCAAGAAAGAGGAAGAGGAGGAGGGCAAGAAAGAGGAAGAGGAGGAGGAAGAACAAAAAAATGCAAAGAGCAAAGCAGAGTAGTAATTTCTGATCAATTTTGATCTACTATGATAGAATATGTTTTCGTGACTAAGACAATGACGGAAAATATGAAATTTGTTTTGAGATTACAGTTTTTTCTGATGGCTTAAGCACATTTTTTGTAACTATTGGGTATTTTTGCAAAACTCTACACACAAATAAGAAAACCCTTCACCAAACCAGCAAAACGTAGTTCTCTTGCAAAAGCTAATAAACCTTGCTTAACTCTTCAAACCTTCGTAAAAAAAATTTTTTTTTTGTTGTATCAAACAGTTAACACAAGCCATCACATTAATAAGCACACAATGCGCTAACTACACACTGATGGTATGAATAAAAAACACATCTGGCTTTTGCTCTGTGCACAAGGTAGGCTATGTCAGTTTGAGGTCATACTTTTGTCATATTTCTGTAAACATACAGGGATCCAAACTTCAAGTACACTCTAAAAAATAATTCAGTGGCTTAGTAAATATCACAGTAATAATTACCTTTATTAACTTAATACAATTTCTTAATATAATTTACAGTTTTTTCTGAATGCTTAAGCACTAATCGTGATTGTTGTAGCACAATTTCTAAAACTATTAATACTTAAAGCAAAACCACTCACTGAGTTTGCAAAACTAAAAGCACAAACACTGCTTTGCACTCAGTTTGCAATTTTGTAACACACTTTGCAAAACTGTAGGCACAATTCACTGCACAACACTCTTTTTGCAGAACTTTAAACACAACTCACTGCTTACTAGGGTTGGGCATCGTTTTGATTTGAACGATTCTGATTCCGATTCCGATTCTTAGTTTCGATTACGGGTCTTTTCGATTCTCGCTTCCGATTCTTTGAGGGGTGGAGTCACAACATGTCACAGGCTTATTTCACAGAGGAAAATTGTATTTTGATTCAATAATGAGTTTTAGTTTTGGGACTTTCTCCGCTGGCATTTTCACTTGCTTTGCTGCAAAGGTGAATGGAGTTTCACATGAGTCCCGGCTTAACAATAGCATTAACAGCAGTCATATTAGGACTGCTAGCGTGGGCAATTTGCGTATAGCTACATTTATTTACGAGGGGGGAAAATAATTTCAGTAACGTTGTTGTTCACCACAATTCGCAATTTGTTATTACAGTACAATCACTTACCTGAATATGACGAGGTGGGATAATGTTAGTTCACCCTGAAATGAAAATAAAGCCATCTTTTACTCACCCAGCTGTTGTTCAAATGCGCGTGTTCCTGTGTGTGCGCACTCCAAGCTGCAGTAGCCTCGTGCAATATTGTCATGACAACCGGTAGGCTACACAATATAAACTTAAGGAGGTTATATTATTAGTATTATTTCTTATCATATACGTTAGAATCGCGTTTTTTTCTATTGAGCTTGATTTCTCAAAATGGTTGTGTGTGTGTGTGTGCTTATCGTGGGTGCAATGACAACAGTGCGAGTTATTATAGTAGGTATGAGCGCCGGCGGCTGCTGACGGCTCATAGTGTACACAGAGGAGCGCGCTCAGAATAACGGCCGAGCTCAGTGTTTTGACTGAATATAATACGGTTTCTTTCTGGCAAAACCTATAGTGTGCCCCCTGAACACTTTCCATATGGCGCGCGTCTCCCTGTATCGTTGCGTGATACATTTGTTTATTTTTTGTAATGTTTTAGCTGATCGCCATTCACTGCCATAATAGGAAGGAGCGCGTGCAGGAACAGTATTTTAAATGTCATAGGACATAGGGCACTGGGACAACATCAGGGTAAGTAAAAGAAGGCTTATTTTCATTTCAGGGTGAACTATCCCTTTAATAACGTTGGTTAGCGCAGGGTTGCCCGAGGAGGACAGACCTGAGCAGCATTTCAAACACGCTACACTCGTTAATTTATACACCACATATTTGTAGTCCATCCTCCCGTGCAAGAAATAAGTTTGTCATATGTGTTGCATTGTGCCGACCCAGGCTTTTTTTTTTTTTAAGTGAAATAAATCCACACTTTTGAGCGCCGCTTACCGTGCTCCATGGCTGCAACAGAACAAACGGGCGCGGCAAGCACTTCCGAAGACTTGCGCATTTGGAACCGATGATCGGAATCGAAAACAAAATTTCTAAACGATTCCAATGGCATCGTTATTTTTTAAACGGTTCCAAGTTGGAACCGGTTCTCGATGCCCAACCCTACTGCTTACACTCAATTACCAAATTTCCAACACACTCCTAGCAAAATTATACACATGTATGGCTATCATTAACACTATTTTGCCAACTGTCTGGTACACTTTCACATGTGAAAACTGTTTTAGATAATTAGTTCACTTTGCAATCAGCCTAAGCACTATAGATAAGCCACAGGTAAGCTGTCTGTGTGGAGTACAATGGAAGGAGCAGTAAGAGTGAGAAGAGTGAGAATCAGAGGAGGCCGAGGGAGAGGACGTGGAGGTGAAGAAAGAGGAGGTAGAGGACGCGGAGGTGAAGAAGTAGGAGGAAGAGGAGGAGGACGTGGAGGTGAAGAAGTTGGAGGAAGAGGTGGAAGAGGACGTGGAGGTGAAGAAGTAGGAGGAAGAGGAGGAAGAGGACGCGGAGGTGAAGAAGTAGGAGGAGGAAGAGGACGTGGAGGTGAAGAAGTAGGAGGAAGAGGACGTGGAGTTGAAGAAGCGAGAGGGTTAGAGGAAGAGGACAAGGAGGAGCAAGAAGAGGACGAGGAGGGGAAAGAGGAAGGGTAAGAAGAGTAAGAAATAGAATAAGTGATGATATCAGAGCTACAATAGTGGACCATGTCATCAACCATGGGATGACCCTGAGGGAAGCTGGCCAACGGGTTCAGCCTAATTTGAGCCGCTACACTGTGGCAAGCATCATTAGGACATTTAGAAATGAGAATCGGTAAGTACTTTGTAGCACTGCCATACTCTAATGAGAAACACAACAGTACCATACATGCAAAAATACTGAAATTGTTACTTTACAAAATTGCTAGACGTCCAGATGGAAGAATGTTCACTCCAGAGCAAGAGACCCATATAGTGAACATGGTGATTGCCAATAATGCAATAAGACTGCGCGAAATACAGCAGTGCATAATTGATAATGACACCATCTTTCAAAATATACACAGTGTAAGCATTTCTGCACTAAGTTGTGTACTTGCGCGCCACAGAATAAGAATGAAGCAAATTTACAGAGTTCCTTTCGAGAGAAACACAGAACGTGCAAAGCAACTGCGATATGACTATGTGCAGGTAAGCTATAGTGTCATTGGTTCTGAATTTGGAAGTGCATACTGTAGTGCTGTGCATGGGCCTGATGTGTTGCATTTGTTTTGTCTTGTCCAGAGAGTGATGGAACTAGAAGCAGATGCCATGGGACATGAGCTACTTTTTGTAGATGAGGCCGGTTTTAACCTCAGTAAAACCAGGAGACGTGGCAGGAACATTATTGGAAACCGTGCCATCATCAATGTCCCAGGACAACGTGGTGGTAACATAACCATGTGTGCAGCTATAAGCCAAAATGGTGTTGTTCACTGTAAGATTACACATTTATACATTGTTATATCTAGGTTCCAATGTAATAGAATATAACTGAAAACATTATCTATATTTGTGTTTTACATTTTGAAGTAAACTTGAGGAAATTCTAAGGAGATTACGTCAGGCCGTGTAAGTGTTTGAGACATTAAGTATTTTGTCTTTATGCACTTCCTGACTATTTACCATGACAAGTTTAGAGCAATACTGCCTGAGTGATTGGATTAGCATCTATGCATTTGAATGACACTGTTATGCTGATTGAATTAGGACGGGTCACACTGTTATGTCTAAGGTGTCCCCTTTACCTACACAACATATGCATTCCTTTGTTTGAATGTCTCCTCCCCTGCTGTATAATCCCTCCCCCTGAAATGTAGATAAATTGCATTGTTTTGTATTGTTAAGTTAGACTGTTTTCGGACGACCTGCAGCACAGAGAGTTCTCATTAAAAGAATAACTTCTGTTTGATCCCGACGTCTCCTGGTCTTCATCTTCTGAGTTTCCTACACTTTAGAGGATAAAGTTCACAACAGAATCATGCAACCATAGGCCCATACAACACTGCACACATTATTGCATTCCTGGACACCTTACATGACATGCTCACTGTTCAGAGACCAGAGCATACCCGATATGTCATCATATGGGACAATGTTAGTTTCCATAGGGCTGCTTTGGTCCGCAACTGGTTTACAGACCACCCATTCTTCATGGCACTCAACCTCCCTCCATACTCTCCATTCTTAAATCCCATCGAGGAGTTCTTCTCTGCCTGGCGCTGGAAAGTGTACGACCGTCATCCTCATCAACAGGTAGCCCTTTTACAGGCAATGGAGGAGGCATGTGGAGATATTGACCAGGCATCATGTCAGGCCTGGATACGGCATTCAAGGAGATATTTTCCCCGGTGCCTTGGACTGGAGGATATCGCATGCGATGTGGACGAAATTTTGTGGCCGGACCCAGAAAGACGACATGATGTAGGCTGATTTTTTGTAATTTTTATTTTTTTTATTTTTTTGGGAAATTACTATTTTGTGTGCTGACTTTGTCTTGATGAGTGTGAATAAACACCAATACTTGAAGTTTGGATCCTTGTATGTTTACATGACACTATGACAAAAGTATGACCTCAAATTGACATCTGTACACAGAGAAAGCAAAAGCCAGATGTGTTTTGTATTCATACCATCAGTGTGTAGTTGGCACATTGTGTGCTTAGTAGATGATGGCTTGTGTTTACTGTTTGATAAGAAAACACCATTTTTACGAAGGTGTGAAGAGTTAATCTAGCTGTGTTCGCTTTTGCAAGAGAACTACAATGTTTTGATAATTGGGTGAAAGGTTTTCTTATTTGTGTGTAGAGTTTTGCAAAAATAGCCGATAGTTACAAAAAATGTGCTTAAGCAATCAGAAAAAACTGTATTTGATGTTTTGAGTTGAACATACCAAAATAATTGACTAAAATCCAACAGTTAATTTTGTCTCAAATTTACAGTTATATTTAAGTTTTTTTCACTAAAAGAATTTAGTGTCCGAATAACCAATTATTTATTTCAAATATACTTAATATATTTGTGAAATTTCTATCAAAATATTTGAGAAAGGAGAATTAAATCGATCTGTTTCAAGAAACACAAATATTACTGAATTCAAATCAAGATTATTAATATTTAACACGCACTGAAGAAATTTAGTAAGTTTACTTGATTACAACACTGCACCCCTCCCCCGCCCCTTGACGTGACGACGGCTCGACGGTTGAGTAAGCGCTGCTGTTTGAATTCTCTTCAGTCTCCAGAGGAGTTCCTTCTTCTCAGCGTCGCAGAATTGGAACATTTTCTCTGTGAAATTCAGGTTTGTGTGTTTTATTTTATCTATAAAATCATTACTGAGCTTAAAATCTTTTTATTTAAGGCAAAACAACATACAGGGACGCAATGTGAGTAACGTTAAACGAGTGCTGCATCTGTCTTTGAAGCCCCTGGTGCTACTGCCTTGCTCAAAACACACAACTTCATTCCTTAAGATAATGAATTTAATTAATTTGGATGTTAAAATGTTCTTAAAACTGTGCAATTTTTGTTTATTGGCAGGTTATGGAGTCAGGCGCGTTGCAGCATCTTTGAGCTACGAGTGAAACGCTGGGCGACGGTCTGAAGTTCAAAGTCCACCCACAGAGCGCGAGAAACGGCACTGATACGGTGGAAATTGGATAACAGACAGGTTGATTACACTTGAATTACTTTTAAATGTTTAATTTTTACTTCTAAAATGTTTGTTACATGAGTTTAAATGTTGTAAATATGTTATAAAATATTGTATACATGTCAAAACTGTAATATATGCTGTATTGCTTTACTCATCGACAATAAAGACCAATGTCATGTATAAGTGTGGTTGTGTGGAGTATTTTGCAAAGGTTTAGAGGAAATTAAAGTTATACTGTAAGAGTTAATATTACTCATAAATAAAAACAGTTAATTTTACTCTTAAATATTGTTTTTTAAATGTTTTCCCTCCATTTTTTTCTACTCAATTTTATTTGTAAATGTACCAAATGTAGTTACACAGATCTACTTAATTTTTTTTACTTGCATATGCTCAGTCAGCTCATACGGTGTATGTAATTGATTTCACTGCTTTAAAATGCTCTTAATTTTTTTAGTGTAAAAATGTTTCACCAAAAAAATTGAGTAACTCATAGTAATTGTTTTAAGAGTGTATTGGTGTTTATTTACACTCTTCAAAACAAATGCAAGTGTTTTTTTTCCAAGTCAATACACAAAATAGTAATTTCACTGAGAAAAAAAATTATAAATCAGTCTACATCATGTCATCTCTCTGGGTCCAGCCACAAAATTTAGTCTACATCACATGCAATGTCCTCTAGTCCTAGGCACCGGGGAAAACATCTTCTGGAATGCCATATCCAGGCCCTGACATGATGCCTGGTCAATATCCCCACATGCCTCCTCCATTGCCTGTAAAAGGGCTATGCGTTGATGGGGATGACCTTCATAGACCTTCCAGCACCAGGCAGAGAAGAACTCCTCAATTTGATTCAAGAATGGAGAGTATGGGGGGGAGGTTGAGTTCAGTGAAGAGTGGGTGATCTGTAAATGAGTTGCAGACCAAAGCAGCCATATGGAAACCAACATTGTCCCATATGATGACGTATCTGGTCTGCTCTGGTTTCTGAACATTCACGAGTTCACACTTACAAATAATCAGATAGTTAATATAGTATACATAATAGTATGCGTGGTAGTATGCGTATTTGGCGTGCGGTCCGAGGAGAGGGCTCCGAGCTCGGTATTTGGCCCGAACCCAGAGTACTCCCCCCGTATCTCTGGTTAGGAAGTAACCAGGTGAGTGTGAGGAAGATGGGGTGGTGGAGGGATGCTGGGAAACTGTCAAAGAACTTTGGTGAGTTGACTGGGTATTTATGTAGTCCTTCCCTTGTGCTGATTGGGTAGACATGTTGATTGCTGATTGCTGACAGCTGGTTTAAATGATGTGATAATTGGATAGATCATTTGAATGTGTTCCTCCCGAACTTTGTTAGTAAAACATAATTTCACGAGTTCACACTTACAAATAATCAGATAGTAAATATAGTATACATAATAGTATGCGTGGTAGTATGCGTATTTGGCGTGCTGTCCGAGGAGAGGGCTCCGAGCTCGGTATTTGGCCCGAACCCAGAGTACTCCCCAAAAATTGCAACCAATGCAGGACAGCAGCCGTAACATTACTGATAGCCCCCTAAAAAATGCAATGCGTAGGCTGAATGTGCTCATTGAGCTCCAGTGGGAGCAGAGTAGGCGTCACTGCTGCGGCAGTGGAGAAATTAGTCGGAAGAGCTGGCTCCTGCGGGAGCAGAGTAAACATCACTGCTGCGGCAGTGGAGAATTAGTTAGAAGAGCTGGCTCCTGCGGGAGCAGAGTAACATCACTGCTGCGGCAGTGGATAAATAAGTCCGAAGCTGAGCTCCTGCGGGAGCAGAGTAACATCACTGCTGCGGCAGTGGAGAAATAAGTCAGCATAGCTGAGCTCCTGTGGGTGCAGAGTAACGTCGCTGCTGCGGCAGTGGAGAAATTAGTCAGAAGAGCTGAGCTCCTGCGGGAGCAGAGTAACGTCACTGCTGTGGCAGTGGAGAAATTAGTCAGAAGAGCTGAGCTCCTGCGGGAGCAGAGTAAACATCACTGCTGCGGCAGTGGAGAAAGGAAATTCACATTTATTGGAATGATTGTATTGGCAGTGGATATGTGGCTTGTGGGTATGTTTGAGAGCGAGGCTGGAGCTGAAACCTAGCTGATGAGTGTTCGTTGGGCTTCTTTGATATGGATGCGATTTGATCGGATATAGTTCTTAAAAGCTTCTGAAGACCAGCGACCAAGGGTTTGGATCTGGTGCTGGGAAAGGCCTTTTTGGGTAGCTGTAGTTGCAGCTCCTATGCGGAATGAATGGCTGGAGAAGTGGTCTGCTTGGATGCCTGATTGAATCAAAATGGATTTAAGGTGTTTTTGGAACCAAAACCGAGTGACAGGGCGGTTGGAATCATCGACAAAGAGTGGGTCGGATGGAAGTTTAGCTTGAGCATTTCTGAAATTTAGATAAGCTGAAAGGGTTTGATATGGCTGAATTGGAGCAGGAAGATTGAAAATGTAGATGAAATGTCCTTTCTTCATTTTGTCGGTTTTACTTTGTTTAATGAAATAAGAGATGGTGTCAAACTTGCTGACACGGCCAGAAGCGCGAGGAGGCCCTGGACTTGCGCATGAAGGAGACAGAATTTTTTGTGGACGTGAAGATGGAGCTTTGCGACTCATGCTCGCTTTACCCTTCTTGGAGAGAGAAGTCGATTTGGTAAGAGGGGTTGAAGATTGAAGAGACACGTACAAGGCATATAACTGTGCCTTGGTCATTTTTCGGGAGAAATGGACCTCTGCGCTGATGAGCGCTTGTCTTAGGCTTAAGACGGTCCATTTCTCTATTGCTGGAATTGTCTGATGGGCTGAGGTGTAAGAAGATGCTGGAGATGCTGGTTGGTGTCTTGTTGGAGGAGGTGAAGGTAATCCTCTGCGTCGTGGAGTACGAGAAGCGCCCCGCATGGGCTGACGTCCACGTATTGGTTCCGGAGTTTGAGAAATGGCATCTGGTGGAGCATGGATGCTCATGACATCTGATGTATGAGGTGAAAATTCCCTGGAGATGAGGGACTCATCGTCAGAGGGGTAGAGTTGGATTTCTGACATTTTGCAGACAACTAGAAGACCAAAAGCTGGGAACCTGTCCAATGCTGGGAAACAGTCAAAGAACTTTGGTGAGTTGACTGGGTATTTATGTAGTCCTTCCCTTGTGCTGATTGGGTAGACATGTTGATTGCTGATTGCTGACAGCTGGTTTAAATGATGTGATAATTGGATAGATCATTTGAATGTGTTCCACCCGAACTTTGTTAGTAAAACATCATTTAGTGAGCATGTCATGTAAGGTGTCCAGGTGCAGTGTTATATGGGCCTAGGGTTGCATGATGGTGAACAACACCATTTTGACTTATAGCTGCACACATAGTTATGTTACCACCACGTTATCCTGGGACATTGATTATGGCACGGTGTCCAATAATGTTCCTGCCACGTCTCCTTGTTTTAGTGAGGTTAAAACCTGCCTCATCCACAAACAGCTGCTTATGACCCATGGACAAGTACATGAGATAATACAGAGATGCTCACATTGTGTATGTTTTGGAAGGTGGTGTCATCCTCAATTATGCGCTGCTGAATTTCTCGTATTTGCAATCATCATATTGACTATATGGATCTCTTGTTCTGCAGTGAACATTCTTCCTCTGCCCCCAGCATCTGGACGTGTCGTCTAGCAATTCTGTAAAGTAACAATTTCAGTATTTTTACATGTATGGTATTGTTGTGTTTCTCATTAGAGTATGGCAGTGCTACAAAACTTAGTGCAAAGTGACTGTACTAAACGATTCTCATTTCGAAATGTCCTTATGAGGCTTCCTACAGTGTAGCGGCTCAAGTTAGGCGAAACTCGTTGGCCAGCTTCCCTCAGGGTCATTCCATGGTTGATTATGGTCCACTATTGCAGCTCTGATGTCATCAGTAATTCTATTTCTTCTTTTTCTCAAAGTTTGGCCATGGCTGCATTAGCTTATAGTTTATTTTTTATTCCAAAAGTACTACATGTGTTGAAAAATGTAGCATGTAACATTTTAATTAGATTCTGCTGAAATGAACGAAATGACTTGAAACAAGATTCGAGATTCTAAGATCCGAGTCAGTAAAATGATCCGAACTTCCCACTACTACAGTGTTATTGTGAGTAATTCTCAGAGGCTTGATAAATACAGGCCCAGATCTGTCTCCATCTAATTAGCAACGCCCAACTTCCTATCCAATCACTTCCGAGGACGAAATCACACCCCGCCCTGCATTTCTCGTTTCAGAAGCCGTTTTACTCGGATATACAATAGGGAATGTCCCAATAGGGAAGAAAAGACTATCTCAACTTTCCTTTCATGTCGACTTTAAATTAATGACTTCATGAATCAATGACATTAACACATTGACGTGTCTCCACCTAGTGGCAGTTTTAGTTTCATATTTCTATAGGCTATTCCAAATTTGATATTTAAAATCTCATAGCTAAATTTATACAAAAGAAATTGCAGTGTAAATGCTTTTATGCCACCTCTGAGCTGTATAAGGACATTATCATTTTGTAAAATCCAAATACAGATACTGCAACATTCCAAGCTGTATATTTAAAGACCCTCTGTTTTGAAGATCAAGTTTTTCTTTTTTTTTTATATGTCTATGTTGTGTTTTTAAAATGACAAACCATGTGCACATGCATAAGTCAACACCATTGCTGAGTATCTTCTTCAAAAAACTGCAGTGATGACAAAAAATGTAAAACATTCCACCTGCATAATTGAAGCAATTAGTATCCTCAATTCCAAACGGTTAAAGGTGTCTAAAACAAGAAATGCAAAGAGTGCTACTAGGGTAAAAATATTCGTATCCTGGTGCTCTTTGGATAAGGGATAGTTAAACTCGTAAAGAAACATATAAGGCCAAGGCACTCGAGGATTAAGAAAATGTAAAAAAACCTTTATGTACTCATGGCCTTATAATAAAAAAAAACAAACAAAACAATCACATCACTTACAAACGCACACTGACGCGTTGCGGCTGAGTTTTATATATAATTTAAAATGGCAAACCGGGAAA
The DNA here is from genome assembly GCA_033150135.1 of Gobio occitaniae. NCBI lineage: Eukaryota > Metazoa > Chordata > Actinopteri > Cypriniformes > Gobionidae > Gobio > Gobio occitaniae. The sequence continues at coordinate 46,958 of JARQWZ010006384.1, forward strand.
ACATCTTAAATCGCATCAGCTAGCCAACTCCGTCCAAACTATTACATGATCCTTATTTTTTTCTTCATTTGAACACCTTGAACACCTTTTTGTAAAGATAACACCAAATTAATTTAAATTAATCTCGGAAGAATTACTGCATCCGAAAATTTAGGCAGTTGACTTGTTGCCTCGCTGCCTTATCAGGCAATGAGCATACCGGTAAGCGCACAAAGGCACCTCACAATACTAATTTTAGATAGACTTCTGAGGCAGCGTGACAGTTTAATGATCTACAGCAAAATAAAGCGAGCTTTGGTGAGAACTAAATTAATATTTAATTTCTTGCTATGAATGAAATCAGACGTGGAAAATGTTTGTCAAAAACCTACACATGCGTCACAAACTGACCAGCAACTGCAACTTTCAGACACCATCTTTCTTTTTTTAGCTCAACTGTCACCGAATGGAACGCAAAGGATTGTGGGATATCAAAGGCAGCAAAGGATACACCTATGCTGCCTTCAAAAATGTATCAGGTGAAGGTATCTCAGGAGGCAGGAAGTGAAGCTAACAATGGATTTGGACATTCCTTAATGCCTTCCTACCTTGAAATGTGTCCTATGAAGGCAGCCTTTCTTTCAATGTTAAACTGACGCTTCACACTGGAGTTTGCTCTCTTTGTGATTTGATTCTTCTGTGATCCCTACTTTTTTGATTTGATTTGATTGGCCATATCAATAATTGTGACATTGATGAGTGCTTTTAGACCGCTGAGGCAGACCAGACTAAAAATCAAACTTTTAAACCTTTTTATCCTCCCAACAACAACATACAGAGCTCTGTACAATGAAGTGCAGCAACAGTGCAAGAATTTCAAATATTGTGCAATTTCTAATTGGCCATTTCTAATTATTGGATAATCAATATCTATGGTGGTTACGGCCCTTTGAAATTGCAAACAGGGAAACCAAAAGGCATGACTTACATCGCATCCAGCTAGCCAACTTCATCCAAGCGCACATGATCCTTATTTTTTTCTTCATTTGAACGCCTTGTGAAAGGATTTTTTTGTGAAGATAAAACCAAATTTAAATTGATCTTGGAAGAGATATTGCACCTACTTGAAAGTCGAGAGTGGTCCAATCACACAAGGACAACATATATAAAAACAATATTGATTAGCTAAAATCAAAAATGGGAGGGTCAATCTGAAACAAGCCAATTAGAGCTCAGTCTCAAGTCACATGCGTTAAAAAAAACCATGGAATTTCGATTTTTTGATAGGTGCGAACATCAACATAACTACCTAATAGTATGACTTAATAACGTTGTTTCGTAATTATTTTGCAATATATATTTTACTTATTTTTAACATGAAGTAGCCTTCTTCTCTGGCTAACTCTGGTGCCCCCTAGTGCCTCCACTGGGTGCCAATAATTCTGACCACAACTGTAGCCTATATTAGGTCTAATGCACTGTTAAGCTGATGGTGTAAAGCTCTGTATGTTCTGTATATTTTTGTGTACTGTTCCCCTGATATTCCTGCTTTTTGTATTTCTTGTCTTGTGTACAATTCTACCTGTCCCACTGCATTAGATTGCAAGGAAATATCATGTGTTATGAAATATCAAATATCATACACCAAGTGCAAATAGCCTTGTTTTTAGTGATTTACACTAATTCCACCCATCAAAATTCCAAAAGAAACCTGTATGACAACAGAAACTAGTGATCGACTGATATTGATTTTTTATAATCGATACGATACCAATTATTTGCATGTTTATGTGACGATAACCGATATATAGAACCGATATTTAATTATTGTGTTATTTCTGTTTTTTATAATTATAGCAACAGCACTGAACTGAACAACTGAACTGAACTTTTTAAACACTGTATTTTTTGCAATTTCACTCCCTTACATACAGAACAAAAGACACTTCTGCATCAATAAATAGTCTGAAAGAGTGAATTAAAATACAGTGCAAAGTGTTTTAACATTATTGCTGTTGCATCTTTGTATTTACAACTATAGCATATTAACAACAGGCAAAATACATTTACAAAGTCTAATGCTTTCAAATGGAGAACATAAATAAATGACAGGTGAGTCTATCAACTCCCCATAAATAAGCATTTTAAACTATAGTTTTAAAAGGTTTAGGCCTATGTGTTTAATAGACGAGTGAATATTCTCTGGAATAGGCCTAAGCACACATTGTCAGAAAAATAAACAAAACCGCGAATACATCATATCTATTACAGAGTCCATCTCATCTGGCACGTTATCAGAATTAATAATGTGTCGGTCTAGAATAGCCTACCTCGAGCGCTGTTTTCATCTATGTGTTTACACAGTCTCTCGCGGAGATAGGCCTAATAGTTCATTTTCACAGAGCTGTAATTATTTCGATGTTTATTATATAAATGTTATATAGCAGACGTTAATATAATTTAAGGAGTTTTAAACGAGTGGGTCTTGTTAAAAGTTATACGGTGACTAGCCTTGAACGTCTGAACGCGACTTCACGAGATGAGCATAAAGAAAGAGAGATAAATAAGTTCAGCACTTTTATTTCCAACATGCTCTTATTCATGGCTGTTTTATTTAATTCATGTAAAGTTATCTTTATTGAGACATGATGGGACTCCATGAGTTCATCTCTATTTTTAGCGCCAGCTTTAACTACATAACTAGGCTAGCATCTTACAACATCTTATTTGTGCATATCTCATTTGTGCAGTACTGGCTGTTATGTTAAATAAAGTTTAATAAATAAGGGATGCAAGTTATTTTACCTTTGAACACCGTTGTTGACTCATCTCCCTTCAGACGTGCTTATGGCGGCCTTGTAGCCTACGCAATTCTCATTAAAATGTCCAAAAGATGGCGTCTTTTAATCTATTACAAAACCGATACCTGATTATGGGAAAATGCTTAAATGTATGTAAATGTATCGGGAATCCGATATATAGGTTGATCACAAACAGATCAGTGTGGAGAGCATAAGGTCGCATTAGCTTTTGATTCGACTAGCACAAGTCCAAATCTGCCTTTATCCAAATGCATTCTTCTCCCATCTCATATCAGTTCAGAAAGACATATAGCCTATTTTAAATAAAATGGCATTGACGTGACACACACAGCTCATATTACCACACTCAACCATGGCCTCCTTCCTGGACCTTTGAGGACACTTTTAATGATCAGCATGTGATGTGGTTAGGGGTAGAAGTAGGCTAGGTGTAGGGGAGAGCTTGGGGACAGGATTTATGTTTTTAATAAATATAACCATACAGACTGAATGTGTTATTACTATCTATACTGTTTTATAATGTAGCCTGAAGTCTACGACAATACACTAATGCAAATAGTAGGTTATTTGCACAATGTATTATCAAACAACTATTTACACAATATCAGTTAAGGAGAGCTATGATGTAAAACGGATACGACTGTGCACTATTATTAGGTTAGTGTCAATGAAAATTTGAGCTCCTTCGTACAAAAGGTCAGATGCTCTTTGGATGATTCTCAAATGATGCTGAAAGCTATCTAACATCATCATCAGGTATTTTACAGACCAGTGGCTCTCATGCATTATCAAAGCAACGGGGTAAATGTGTAGCCTATTCTGAAATTTTTTAAACTTTCATTTATACTTTTTACAGACTGTATTTAAATGCTTATCAGTAACATTCACACATGTTGTAGCTCCAAAATTGCGCCAGAGGGAGACATAAGTCAGAGCTGTTGGTTGTTTAAATACGTTTTAAAACAAATGTCGTCCCTTTAAACTACCACAAGGTGGTGATCTTTACAAATTTGTTGGAAGGTAAGGTGATTGACCACATTCATTTATAGATGTCCTAATAGATTTAAACTTTTGCTAGCATTTTGATATTGACGAAGCTGCACAAAGTAATTTAATAGAAAACCAGATTATTTATCATGAACATCTCCAGATTTTGTTTAGAACTTTTTGTATTTGTTATTTTCCCCAATTGAAGGCCTGAAAGGTGTCATCTCACATATACTGTATATACTCACACCTAGCAGCTTCAAAACCAATTCATGCAACCATTGAGGAAAGAAAAGCTGTTTCTTTACCATACTCTAACCATCTTAGTATATCTGGCCCTAAAACTAGAGAACTGAATTGTAGAAAACGTCTCGGTTACGACTGTAACCTTAGTTCCCTGATAGGGAACGAGACGCTGCGTCACCGCTTTGGGAACGCCTCTGCGTGATTGCGTCGTGAAGCACGTATGTCATCAGTCCAATAGAGAGACGGAACGTCATAGGCGGGTGACGTCATAGACCCGGAAGCTATAAAGCACACCGGCAAACACACGCCGTTAGCTTCTGAAGAAGGCCTGAAACAAGGCGCTTGCGGGCATGCGAGGAGTATGGCCGGGTGACGCAGCGTCTCGTTCCCTATCAGGGAACTAAGGTTACAGTCGTAACCGAGACGTTCCCCTTCAAGGGAACTCGAGCTGCGTCACCGCTTTGGGAACGAGAATACCCACGTCCCCATGCGAGTCTGGATGCCCGCCTGTAACAGCTACGAGGCGAGCACCCGAGACCCCGGAGTAGCAGAAACATCTAGTTCATAGAACCTGACAAAAGTATGCGGCGAGGACCACCCCGCCGCATCACACACTTCCTGCAGGGAGGCCCCTGCCAAGAGAGCTTGAGAAGCAGCCATACTCCTAGTGGAGTGGGACCGAACAGCCAAAGGAGAAGGCTGTCCGGCCGCCACATAAGCCAGTGAGATAGCCTCGACTACCCACTTGCTCATCCTCTGCTTTGACACCGGACCCCCACGGGATGGAGGTCCGTAGCAAACAAATAACTGATCAGTTTTCCTCCACAGGGCAGCTCTGTGGACATAGGCGTCTAAGGCGCGAACTGGACAAAGCAGATTTAACTTTTCCTGGTCTGACGTCACAAAGGGAGGAGGACAGAAGGCCTGGAGCACAACAGGTCTCACAGGATTAGTGAGGACCTTAGGAATATACCCGGGCCTCGGAGAGAGAAAGGCCTTAGCCATACCCGGGGCAAACTCCAAGCACGAGGGTGCGACAGAGAGGGCTTGCAAGTCCCCAATTCTTTTAAGAGAAGAAATAGCAAGAAGAAAAATTGTTTTGAAAGTGAGAAATTTCTCAGAAACTTCCTCGAGCGGCTCGAAGGGAGCCTCGGAAAGGCCTCGAAGGACGATGGATAAGTCCCAGGCCGGCACCCTGGTGCGCGTCACAGGTCTCAGCCTCAAGGTTCCACGGAGGAAACGAGTTACTAGAGGGTGTCGCCCTAATGAAACTCCACTCAAAGGAGTGTGGTAAGCAGCTATGGCCGCCACGTACACCTTTAGTGTGGAGGGGGCTAACCCAGCAGAGAATCTCTCCTGCAGGAACTCCAGCACCACGCTCGCAGGGCAGTTAACTGGATCCCGCAGGTGATCTCGACACCATAAGGTGAAGAGTCTCCACTTTAGGTAGTAAAGTTTCCTCGTAGAAGGAGCTCTGGAGTGTAGAATGGTCTCAACAACCTCAGTTGAGAGACCGGAACTTATGAGCTGGGCCCCCTCCGAGGCCAAGCCCACAGTTTCCACAACTCCGGGCGGGGGTGAACAAAAACTCCGCCCGCCTGAGAGAGAAGGTTCTTCCTGAACGGAATCTCCAGGGGAGAGCCGTCGAGGAGAGACACCAGATCCGAGAACCATACCCGGCCCGGCCAGAACGGGGCTACTAGAAGGAGACGGGCCCCGTCCCGGCGCACTCTCTCTAGAACTCCCGGAAGCAGAGCGATCGGGGGGAAAGCGTACAGGGGCAGCCTCGGCCACTCCTGTACCATCGCATCCAGTCCGAGAGGAGCTGGAGGCGACAGGGAGAACCACAGATGACAATGAGAGTTCTCGTGAGTGGCGAACAGGTCCACTTGGGCCCTGCCAAACTTCTCCCAAAGGAGCTCCACCACATCGGTGTGGAGTCTCCACTCCCCGGGCCTTGGCCCCTGCCTCGACAGGATGTCTGCTCCCACGTTCAACCGCCCAGGAATATACATAGCCCTGACTGACAGCAATTTCCCCTGAGCCCAGAGGAGGATAAGGCGCGCCAGCTTGTATAAGCGACGGGACCTCAAACCCCCCTGATGGTTGAAGAAGGAGACCACCAATGTGCTGTCTGTGCTTTTTCGCACAAGCACATGATGGCCCCTGAGATGCGGCAGGAAGTGCTTCAGAGCCTGAAACACCGCCAACATTTCCAGGCAATCTATATGCCACGAACGCTGGTGCTCCTGCCACAGACCCTGGGCCGAGCGACCACTCATGGTCGCCCCCCAGCCCGTCAGGGAGGCATCCGTGGTCAGAGAAGTACGCTGACACGGTGCCCCCAGCGACGGGCCCTGGGTCAGGAACCTGGGGTCCTTCCACATAACCAAGGTGCGGAGACACCGCCGCGTTGCCTTGATTACGCGAAAAGGGTTCCCTCTCGGGGAAAAACCCCTGGTCTTGAGCCACCACTGTAGCGGCCTCATGAACAGCAGGCCTGAAGGAATAACGTTGGCCGCGGCTGCCATCAGACCCAACAGTCTCTGAAACTGCTTTACAGTGAGCGGCTGGCCTAGCTTCACCCCTTTCACGGCTGAGAGGATCGACCCCACGCGAGGCTCCGACAGACGAGCCTGCATAGCGACTGAATCCCAACTCACCCCGAGAAAAGTGAACTTCTGCACATGAGAGAGAACACTCTTCTCGGAGTTGAGCCTCAGCCCCAACCTTCTCATATGCGCGAGAACAACATCTCGATGCTGAACCGCGAGACGCGCTGACTGTGCTAGTATCAGCCAGTCGTCGATGTAATTGAGAACGCGGATCCCCTGCAAACGCAAGGGGACCAGAGCAGCGTCCACACACTTCGTGAACGTGCGGGGTGAAGGGACTAAACCGAAAGGAAGCACTCGATATTGGTACGCTTCTACCCTGAAAGCGAACCTCAGGAACTTCCTGTGCTGCGGAAGGATGTAGACATGGAAATATGCATCTTTGAGATCTATCGTGACAAACCAGTCCTCGGACCTGATCTGAGACACGATCTGTTTGAGTGTCAGCATCCTGAACTTGAGCTTTGCCACGGCTCGGTTCAGGACGCGAAGATCCAAGATGGGGCGCAGCCCACCATCCTTCTTTGGCACTATGAAGTACCGGCTGTAAAAGCCTGACTCCCTGTCCGGGGGGGGAACCCTCTCTATAGCCCCCTTTTGCAGCAGAGTCTGTACTTCTTGAGTCATCACCAGAGCCTGCACCGGGTCCACCATAGTGGAGAGGACCCCGTTGAAGCTGGGGGGACGGCATCTGAACTGAATCGCGTACCCCAACTTTACACATCGCAGGACCCAACGAGATATGTGAGGCAGATTTTCCCACTCTGACACAAAATCTACTAAGGGAACCAGTCTCTCGAGGCTGGTCTCTGATGTACTCTGCACCGCGAGTGCAGCGCCCTGAAGCGGCGAACCGGCAGGGAACGACTGACTCGACGGCATAATTTCCCTCCGAAGAGGGTGCGGGCCATCCTCGAATGACCCGCGGGGCCCCTCCGCGCCCCGGCACTCGGCCGGGGTTGGCGGACTGACCCCGTGATGGTACCGCGGACGCACGG